>CM062289.1:314302209-314458712 GCA_031216915.1 Pictodentalium vernedei
ATTGCTGTGAGTCTCAAAGCTGATTCCCAAGTGAATGAACAACTTAGATGGAGCTAGAAATGACTTTTTCTCATTTACGATGAAACCGAGACGTCGGAGCAATTGAAGCAGACTCTGAACATCGTTCTGAAGAACAATTTTGTTGCCATATCTCTGAAGAATGTCGTCCAAGTAAGCCGACTTTACCGCAGACGAATGAGCTTGGAAGTGAGACATTACCGAGTTCATTATTCGAGTGAATGCCCAGGGAGCCAGGTTCAGACACTCATCGCTTGGAACTCATACACTTTCCCTTGCACGGCGAACCGTAGGTACTTTCTGAATGATGGATGTACCATGACATGAAAGTACGCATCTTTTAGACCTATGCTTGCCGCATAGTTGTTCACTCGAATGTTCACCCTCACTGACTGAATGGTCTCCATATAGAACTTCGGAGCCACGATAAGCTTGTTTATCCAGCTCAGGTCTATAACCGGTCGGAACGAGCCATCTGGCTTTGGTACGAGGAACAGGTGACTGTAGAAACCTTGAGAATTTTGATCTTCGATGACCTCTATTGCTTCCTTTGATAAGAGAGCTCGTACCTCCGCTATGAGAGACTCTCTTTTGCAAGGATTTGACGGAAGATTTGTCCAATGCAGACATCTTGTTAGTTGTGGTTTCGCTTGGAATGTAAGCCGTAGACCGTCCAAGACAACACTTCCGTAATTGTTATCCAGTTTTTCGCAAAGCTTGATAACCTTTCCGCCAAGTAGTAAGCAATAGAGGTCCTGACCATCACCTGTACGACCTGCAAAGCCTACGGGAGGAGAAACCACGTCCTCCCTGCAAGAGCCTCAGCCCATCGGCTTAGGGGAGTCTGACCAGTAGTCTCGATCAGACCTACGCCCCTTTACTGGGTTGCTGTACTGATGACCTTTAGAGAAGGAGGGTTTTCTATACCCTCGTGAGGAGTCTCCTTTTGACGTATTCTGGCTGGGATGTCCTCGTTTACTCTTTTCTGCTGTAGCTGGTTGATTTGACGCAGACGAAGCAGAGAATTAGACAGCTTTCTTAGTAGCCTGATCAAAGACTAATGAAAGCTTGTCATCAAATATAGTATGTCCAGAAACCGGAGCAACTCGGAGAGAGTTTTTCACCTTGTCATCTATCAAAGCTGATGACACAAGGGCACCATCACATCTGATTAACTCCAGATTATCCACTGTTAGGGCAGAGTTATATGTGGTATACATAATTGCACTGGAAAGAACTCTTAGAGAGGTACAAACGTCCTCAAATTCCTTTCCATTGAGACATTGCACCATAGCTCTTGTAAGGTGATCTGCATAATACATAGCGTCCAAATTCGCTCTATTAGAAGAAATTGCCATCTCCATTGTGTCTAAGTGAATTGTAAATGAACAAGGCAAGGATACCTCTAGATCCTCTGCCTGCTCATCCAAACGCAGAGGAACTATCTGAACATCTTCCCTGACTGTTTTAAATGAACATGGTCCAAGAAACGGTAAATTTATGGAAGATGATGTCAAGAAACGGCCTTTTTTCTTTCCACTGGAGAGATTAAATACGGCATTGTCTAAATGGTCGAAGTCCAGCAACACATGCCTTGACTGAACCGGAAAAGAAAGGACTTCCTCCTTTGTCCAGATGAAGTCTGCGTCCAAAAACGCCAGCGGCTTCTTTCTAGTCGTCGCAGCATTCTGATTCACTGGAACAAATTCAGGGTTGTACTGATGGATTAAATCCATCGCAACTATGTGTTGTTCCGAAAGGGAAGGATAATCTTCTTCCAAATCCCTTTCACCATCTGAGAGAATCAGATGACTGGAGCGACCCAGCACCGTCCAACAGCTCAGGTTCTAAGACTTTAGTAGGCTGCTCTTGCCCTTGCTGGGATGCTGCGATTAGCTGTGCAATCTGTGACACGAAGTCCGTTATGGAGGCCTGAGGAGCAGTGGTCTTCTGTTTTTTCGCTGCCTGCTGCTCCTGCGATGGTGTGTCAGAGATGGCTCTTTTCTCCAAACGTCCCGATGATTAAGGCCTCGTCTCCATAGCTACCGGATAGTCAGACTTCGCAGACGACAAGTGGTCCCTTATTGGCGATGCAGGCTGAATATCCGAAGTCGGGTAGCTAAGGTGCTGTCGTGTGTGCCTTGTAGATGATGTAGATGTAGATGACGTGGAAGAAGCTGTAACTATAGCCAAGGCCGGCTGCGATCTATCTGGAGTGTCCGGAACGGAGGGTATGGACGTATGCTCTGACTCACACAAGTTTTTTGTCACAACATCTGGTCCCAGATGTTGTTGGGAAAGAGAGGGACCTCTCATGCTCGCGGCCCTTTCAGACCTCGCCAAGCTTCCCACGGTACTTGCTGGCTTCTTCCTCTGTTCCGTCATCTCTGGGTGAGAATGTTTATGTTTTAAGGTGCTCGCTCCACCCAATCTAATTTTATCGACCGCAACAGACACTCCAGGCGTCACTGTACCCATGGACAGACTAACCACTTCACCGTTCAAGCTAGATGCAGACAAGGGACTAAAACCACTGGCCGGTGGCTTTATCCCCTATCTAATATTCATAAGCATCTTGGCGGCTAGCTCTGTTTGCTCACCAGAGTGCGACGGCGGTAGCACACTTTCTCTTGGTGTCACATCACCATCACCATGTTCTTATTCCTCTGAAAAAAAAACTGAGAAACTTGATTGACTTTGCAGCAAGAGGACTGGCATTGGCCTGTCACCACTGACAACATACCGTGACACCCGCGTACAACGTCTGTCATCCCATCCGACACATGTTGGACAAGAATTAGTGGGAGTACATACATCAACTATAAGCAAGGCAACAGGCATGTAAATCTGAAGATTTCCTAGCCTTGCATTTTGAGGAAAAAGCTTTCATAATTAAGCAAAATAAAGTCGACAGTACTCCCACCAACTCCACAATAAATATATGATAAAGATACATAATAAACAACATTCAAAATACAAATCAAAAAATTAATTTCAAAAAAATTTTCAAAAAAATTTTGACAAAAGCCCAAGTTCCCAAAGGGAACAAGACAAGCCCAAAGGCATCTTGATAGAGCCTAAGTATGGACAAAATTCCAAAAATAATTGCTACACTACCGGAATAACATATGTATCTTACAACAATCCTACAGTAAAAGAAATAGGAGACTACATATATTTATAAGACGTTGCTATTGTAAACAAGGTCACAAGGAAAAACCGGAAACAAGACCCCAGGCACTGAATAAAAAGGCCCAAAGTCAGTAACAGATTTTAAACTATCCAGTGTAAAGCAAGATCTTCAGATGAAGAAATGAAAGTGTCAATGACACTGCAGCTCAACTTGTCAAGACAAAGACGTGTACATGTATAGTATGTGACACAGCAATGACAAACATCTAGGTAATGACCTGATAACAAAGGTACATATAAAGTATTGTAACGGTCTGTACATAAATACTGACCGTTGCCTCTAACAAATGTATAGGTAAAGTATTGTAAAGGTGGGTGACAGTCAGATGCTAAACTAGAAAAAAATCTTTGAGTCCCAGAGTGGGTCTAACGGAACCCCAAAATATTTGTTCTCATAGCACAGTGATAACAAAGGCACCCCAAAACACACTCATTCCTGTCCCAAGGTGAAAACAAAGGTACCCAAGAAGTTTCGTGAAGATCAGTTCACAAATATGAGCCGTGTAGAAGTTGTGACAAAAAACTGATTGGACCTAATTTCGGTACAAAATGGCCACTGGCAGCCATCTTGAATTTTGGACCGCACCCAGAAACACTCGTTCTCGTCCCAAGGTGATAACAAAGGTACCCAAGAAGTTTTGCAAAGATCTGTTCATAAATACAGCCTCTAGCCCGAGCCGTATTGACATGTGCACTTACAGTGTATAAGTAGCACTGAATAAATCAGAGTTCATCTAATTTGCATAATTTCTGCACGAGAAAAAACCCGTACTATATGTGATGTATTCCATGTTACTAAACATTCATACAAAAATTTATTCAAATCAGAACTTTCATACAGAAGTTCTGTACAAAACACTGATTGCACTAATTTTGGTACAAAATGGCTGCTGGTGGCCATCTTGAATTTTGGACCACACCCAAAAACACTCGTTCTCATCCCACGGTGATAACAAAGGTACCCAAGAAGTTTCGTAAAGATCGGTTCATAAATACGGCCTCTAGCCTGAGCCGTATAGAAGCTGTGTACAAAAAACTGATCAGACCTAATTTTGGTACAAAATGGCCACTGGCAGCCATCTTGAATTTTGGACTGCACCCAGAAACACTCGTTCTCGTCCCAAGGTGATAACAAAGGTACCCAAGACGTTTCGTGAAGATCGGTTCATAAATACAGACTCTAGCCCGAGCCGTATTGACATGTGTACTTACTGTGTGTAAGTAGCACTGAAAAAAATCAAAGTTCATCTAATTTGCATAATTTCTGCACGAGAAAAAAACCCGTATTATATGTGATGTATCCCATGGTACTAAACATTCACACAAAAAATTATTCAAATCAGCGCTTTCATATGGAAGTTCTGTGCAAAAATCTGATTGCACCAAATTTTGTACAAAATGGCTGCCATCGGCCATCTTGAATTTTGGACCGGACCCAAAAACACTAATTCTTGTCCCACGGTGATAATAAAGGTACCCAAGGAGTTTCGTAAAGATCGGTTCATAAATACGGCCTCTAGCCCGAGCCGTATTGGCATTTGCACTTACAGTGATGAAAGTAACACCAAAAAACATCAAAGTTAGTCTAATTTGCATAACTTACGCACGAGAAAAAAACCCGTATTATATGTGATGTATCCCATGGTACTAAACATTCATACAAAAAATTATTGAAATCAGAGCTTTCATATGGAAGTTCTGTACAAAAAACAGATTTCTGCATCGTCGGTACAAAATGGCGGCTGGCAGCCATCTTGAATTTCGGACCGCACCCAAAAACACTCGTTCTCGTCCCACGGTCATAACAAAGGTACCCAAGAAGTTTCGTAAAGATCGGTTCATAAATACGGCCTCTAGCCCGAGCTGTATCCAATTGTTGACGAACAGACAGACGGACGACGGGCCATGGCATAAGCTCCAGTTTGGCTTCGCCAAAGTTGAGCTAAAAATGATACATCGGATACAAGATTCATGATCCAAACACCTAAACACCCTTAGGGTGAGGACGTAGCCATGGGAATATACAGAATAAACATTCTGTATAAGACGTCAAACTCCCAAGAAATTTGTAAAAAAAATTTAAATAAAATAAGCCACAAAGCTTGGGAGTTTAACAGGAGGGCTTCAAGGAAGGATAGGGAAGGAACACTCAGCAAACAGTGGATAAATCATCAGCAAGAATGATGACATCAGGCCGATGTCCCGAAATTGGGAAACATGAAATAATTTTGATAAAAATTATTAAGTTGCAGCCCTGAACGTTTCCAACCACCGTTGTTCACTTCCATCATCCAATTATGTCCTCGGATCCACCAATTTTACCATTGATTTGTGTCTGGCATCTTTAAAATTGAGATTTAAAAGCACAGATGTCAGTTTGTTGTTACTGACTAAAGGGCCAAACAAAGAATGATGGTTTGCGCCAATTTTGGTGTCTTCCTGGATACTGCACATGCGCAGTTCGCAAAAGTATGGAGGACCAGATAGGACATTCAATTTTCGATTTGCATGCAAATTTTTGGAATTGGGGGCAAAATTTGTGTTTGGCCCTGGATTAATTTTTGAGTTAGCACCAGCTATTCTGGGCCATTGGTTGTTGTATAAAAATATCCACCAATATGTGTTTTTGAAGCTGGGAGCCAGCCATCAGCCTATAAGAGAGTGGATGCTGAGACTTGGCCATCTGGACTGCCTTCAGGGTGAACAGATGACAGGAAAAAAGAAAAAAAAAAAAACCACACACACATGCATGCATGCGGCACGCAATCACGCATGCATACATGCACACACACACACTCACCCGAAAGCCCTTAAAAGGGCTGATATATCTTTATTCAAATGTTTATTTAAAATGTACACTCATCCCAGCCAGGCAAGCTTGTTTCAATCCTTGTCTGGTGTTTGGTGGCTTCCTGTGTGTGTTAACAGAAAGGTAGGTTATACCAATTCCTCCTACGCTTTGTCTACTATTTCCATGAATCTTCTTGATAAGAGGGTTGCAAGAAAAATTGAGAGTGTTCAATCAGAGAAGTTATAGGCAGAGAGAGATAGGAATCTGCTATTGTATATTGCGAATGTTGTGTGATTGTTGCTATGTATGGGGTAAGGGGTGGGTTTCTTTTGGAGCCCACTCCCCAAGTGCAGAGTTTATTTAATCTTATTTGTTTTACAAGGATTGACGAACAAGTTATGCAACTTATATTAATGACTCTCCTTGGCCCAACGGTGCAAAAAAGTGGCCTCGCTCTTCTCGAATACTATGAAGGGATTTTTAGCCTGCTCAGAGTGTTTACTGAGACAGCATCAACCCCACAATTGATGCTGACAGAGTTGCATTGCAGAGTTGCGAGGCAGTCCTCACAGACTTTACACGAGAATTCTTGATGAGTAGTGATGCAATCCTCAGTGACTCCACTAACCCATTTCATTATTAGAGAAAGATAGAACTCTGCTATTGAATATTGTGACTGCTGTGTGATTATTGCTATGGATGGGGTGAGGGGTGGGTTTCTTCTTTGGAGCACACTCCCCACATGCAGAGTTGCGAGGCAATCCCCACAAACTTGATCCTAAAGGTTTCAATGAGTAGCGAAGCAGAAAAAAATTGAATGTTCTACAAATTATTTTTCTTTTATTTTGCAGTGAGCATTAGTAGCATGTCACACATATTTGTAGCCGTGTCTCAGTGGTTGGTAATAATTAATGGGCAGGATTACAGTCATGTCAGTGAGTTGAAAACAGAATAGCACTCCGTGGATTAAAATGTGGTATTATTGACACTTTTTTGACATGTAGGTCTGTCAAATTAATAATTTTCTTATGGTTATGCATTTTTGAACAAAGTAGTTTTCTTTTGATTGATTCAGCTCTTGCCTGTTCAACATTTAATTTGCGCAGCGTGATTTTTTGTTGGGTCGTACTTATAGCATGGCTAATTGGTTACACTTGGTATTTTCCCAGTGCTATAGATAGTAATGCAAACATCACCCCTAGTTTAGCACTGGAAATCAGGAGTCATGGAAACTGGGTCTTTAATGGACTGTACACGTAATGACCTCTAGGAACATAGATTTTAACATTTTGTCATCCCTTTTCTGCAATAAGTCCAGCAAGGCTGATAGATCGTGTTTTGACTAATTCATACCCCAAAGGGGCTGTATTTTGAAAGGTAATTTACAGCCTCCCCCCCCCCCCCCCCAGCTTATGAAATAACAGATCCAGTCAATGCTATTCACAAAAATTACCATTTAAACTTCATTTTTTAGAGCTTTTGGGAACAAAATGGCTTATGTCCTCTCACTGCTGCAAACTTGTCAAGTTTTTTCCAATGATGGATTATAAGCTATGGATTTGAAGCAAAAAGTAAAAAAAATTAACTTTGTTATTTAAAAAAGAATTCTTGTTTTTCAGGTATTTTACTTGCCGCTGAAATTCTGCCTCAACTCCTTTCTTTCACCCAGAAATATCTTTTTGTTCTTGAAAACCTAAAAATTAAACCAACTACATCTTGTTTGACAAGAGCTCTCTGAAACAAGATATAGCTGTTTAAAAATGCAACTATAATGTGCAAAATTTCAATTGCTAAATACATTGGGTTTTTCCACAGAATCATTTAAGGAGTTAAATTAACTACAACTCTCTTCAGGACTGTTTTTGTGGATTAATAAAAATTTAAAAAAAGTCACCCTACTTCATCATCAAATTGTGGGAAAACTGCCAGAGAAACAAGAAATTTTTTTTTAAATGGTCTTTTTTTGCAATTTTGTGTGATAATCTCCTCATGTTTTGAAACGAGTTAACAGAATTTACACGTGGAATAATAATAACATATTATTTGGAAAGAACATATTTCTGAATGAAAGAACCTAAAGTGTGGGAGTATATAATAAATACCTATACAGGTTTTGAAATCTGCATCAAGCCTGAAACCCATTTGACAGGAGCAGCTAAAGCTTCCAGCAGTATTTGTACATGTCTGTGAGCACCCACTTAAACCTGATCTACATTCATCAATATCTGTAAAACAACACAAAACATTAATATTAGGTATTATAGGTATATTAACTTCACCAGGACAGTTTCAATATGAATAGTACAGTTTATCTACCAACAAACTGATATTATCTTCAGTACCAGTAGAAATGTCAAGACTAATCTGTACTGAGGGTAGTAATACTCCACAAAGGAAGGAAGGCATATTTTTTTAAGCTGCACTTGATCACAAAAGTTAAAAAATTTATAGTAATTTATATATTTTTTATACTTACCAATGACCCAGACTTAGCTGGTGCTAACTCTTTAAATTTCAGGTCCAAACACAAATTTTGCCCCTCCAATCCCCAAAATTTGCATCAAAATCCAAAAAATACATGTCCTATGTGGTCCTCCATACTTTTGTCCACTGCGCATGCACAGTGTCAAGGAAGTACCGAAATTGGCGCCAAATCTTCATTCTTACAACCAGTGCCTGGTACGTGTTATGTAATCAGCGGGGAGGTATGAGTTCCCAACTCATGGGAGGGCCATCCCTGTCTGGGTCATTGGTAAGTATAAAAATATATATAAATTACTATAAATTTTTTAACATTATTATTCTGTACCAATGACCCAGACTTAGCTGAATACAAAAAAGGCTGGAGGGCCTAGGACATAAGGGAAAATCCAATAAGCTCAATTATATGTAAACAGAATTATCCCCTCAAGGAGAAAAGGAGAAACAGGATTTACATGTATCTTTCTTGTTTATACAAAAAAAGAAAGACACAATACCATTCCGTAATTGAGCAGAATAACACCAATGATCTCTATTAACATCCAGTATAACCCATTATACCATTTTTTTTAAAGGAAAGCCAATAAATAAAGATAATCCAGAGAATGAGACTCTTTATACTCATTTAAAAGTGTCCGAGGATTGCATATTAATGCTCATATGACATATACAAATGCTTCACACCGAGCTACACTTTAAAAATATTACATAAATGAGATAGACATTAGCTTTACACTTTAAAACCATCCCAGTGCCGACTCGGAATTACCAACTCCAGAGGAGGTATTCCCTTGCTTTTCACTATAAAGCAGGTGATATAAGGGAACACCATCCCCCCCACCCCCCCCAACTTCCCCTTGCTCTGGGTCAATCATCCCAGAACGAAGAGGGCAGCAGGACAGAGTCACTGCTGGAACAGAAAGCCTGCATAACTATAGTTGCAACTGTTTAGTGGACGACATTCTGAGCAACAGATAACAGACCTAAACAACGCAGGTCGCCAGAAATAGACTCAATATTTCTAAGGTAAAAATTTGTGAACATAGAAGGCTGAGACCAGTATGCAGCCTTCATCAAATCGGTAATAGCAATAGTATTAGCATAAGCCCAAGATGTATCCAGCACCCTCACTTCATGCGCCAAAATCTTAAGCACAGACTGCTGAGTAGAAGAAAATTTTTCATAAGCAGTACGAATAGTTAATTGAATCCACCTTGAAATAGAATGGACCGTAATGTCCCTTCTATTAGGCAGCAGAGACAGAAAGAAACGTTTACGTCCCTTTCTGATAAACTCCGATCTACGTTTGTAAATACGCATAGCTCTAACTGGACATAGCGAAGGCCTATGACCGCCTGAGGACAGAAGAGCCTTAATAACAATAGGTTTAGGGTACTTATTAGGAGCCTGATTCTTAGCCAAAAATCCAACATTAGTAGTCAAAGTAATAGTATTACCAACACTACGATAGTGAGAATCATCAACAGATAGTGCATGAAGCTCACTAACTCTTCTAGCAGAAGAGAAGGCTAAGAGAAAAGTTGTCTTATAAGATAAGTATTTAAAGTCTACTGTATCAAGGGGTTCAAATGGCGCTTAATTTAGCTCCGGAAGAACCCAAGCTAAATTCCACTTAGGAATTAACCTAAGGGTTCTAGGTCTATTTATCGAAAAGTTTTTAACTAACTTAGATAAAGAGACATTAGATCCAATTTGTAAGCTATCATGATGAGCATAAGTATCCGATAGCACAGACCTATAACCCTTAATAGTTACTGCCTGCAGTTTGATCTCGTCAAACAAGTAGACCTAAAAATTAGCAATGTCTGGAATGGAGGGATCATAAATGTTAAAAAATTTATAGTAATTTATATATTTTTTATACTTACCAATGACCCAGACATAGCTGGTGCTAACTCTTAAAATATAGGGCCAAACACAAATTTTGCCCCCCAATCCCCAAAATTTGCATCTAAAACTAAAGAAAACATGTCCTGAAAGGCCCTCCACACTTCGCCCCTACTGCGCATGCGCAGTGTCAAGGACGTTCCGAAATTGGCGCCATTTATCATTCTAATAACCAGTGCCTGGTAAGCGCTATGTACTCAGCGGGGAGGCAAGAGTTCCCAACTCCTGGGAGGGCCATCCCCGTCTGGGTCATTGGTAAGTATAAAAAATATATAAATTACTATAAATTTTTTAACATTTTTATACTGTACCAATGACCCAGACATAGCTGAATAGTAAAAAGGCTGGAGGGCCAAGGACATAGAGCAAAATGGAATACGCTCAATAAAATAAAATAGAGTCATCCCCTGTAGGGAAAAGAAGTAATAGGCCTTACATGTATCTTTCTTATTTATGATAAATTAGAAAGATACAGCACCTTCCAAAAATTGAGCTTCATACATCCATGTACTCTATTAATATCCAATAATCCTTATACTAATAATTTTTAAAGTAAGCCAATAATAAAGTAAGTCTAGAGAATAGAGACTCTTATACTTCTAAAAGTGTGTGAGAATTGCATAATCATGTCCGTTGACATATGCAATATTCAAAGGCTATACTTTAAAAACTAAGACTTGAATGAATTTTATAAACTTAAACTTCTCACTAAACAACCATCCCAATAACAGCTCAGAATTACTAACTCCGGAGGAGGTATCCCCTTGTTTTCATAGTAAAAACAGGTGACCCAAGAGAACACCCTCCCCCCCCCCCTTTTTCTTGCCCTGGGTCAAATAGCCCAGAGCGAAGAGGGCAGCCGAACGGAGACACTGCCGAAACAGACAGCCTACCTAGCTATAGTAGCAACTGTTAAGTGAATGACATTCTGAGCAGTAGATAATAGACCTAACAATAGAGGCCTCCAGAAATGGACTCGATATTTCTGAGATAAAATTCATGAATGGATGGCTGAGCGCAATGAGCAGCCTTCAAAAATCTATAATAGCAACACTATTAATGTAAGCCCAAGAAGTAGAAGAACTCTTACTTCATGAGCCGAAATCTTAAGCACAACTGCTAAGCTAATGATATACCATAAGCAGTACGCTAGTTAATAGAATCCATTAACAATAAAATGGAGCGTAACGTCCTTCTACTAGACATCAAAGACAGAAGAAGCTTACGCCCTTGTAATAAACAGATATCTGTTTATAAATACATAAACTGTACCCGGAAAGAGTAAAGGCGTATGCCCATACGAAGACGGAAGGACCTTAAAATAATAGGTTCCGGATAATAGGAGCCTAACTCTTATGCAACAATCCAACCTAAATAGTAACGGAAGTATTGATTCCGAAACTATGAAAGTGAAAATCATCCATCGGTAGTGCATGAAACTCACTGACTCTACAGTAAAAGAGAAACCAACAGAATTACTGTCTAAAAGGTCAGAATTTGAAAACTACTGTTTCCAGAGGCTCAAATGATTACTTAGCTAAATAAGAACCGAAGTTAAAATCCGTATAGGAATTTAATCTAAAGATTCTAAGTCTATTTATCAAAAAGTTACTAACTGACTTAGATAAAGAGACAAAAGACTCAATTGTAAACTATAGTAGAGTGTATAGGTATGAGGTAACATAAACCTATAACCTAAAAACACAGGCTGCAGTAGATCTTGTGAAACAAGTATACTAAAGAATAGCAATGAGTAGTATGGAGGGATCAACCATATGAACATAATGATCCCTACACCACGACGGAAGAGCCTCCACTTTAGTCGCATAGAATAGCGAAGAAGAGGATCTCCTATAGTAAGAAATCGCGTCCAAAGCTCGTCCAGTACAGTGCTTACAATGCAATACGGACCACACAACGGAATACATGAAGGTTGCGACCTTGCTGGTTGTGATAAAGATGACACGATTTACCCCGTGAAAAAAGATCCTCACATAGAGGAAGATTTCACGTTAAGATCCACAGTAGACAAGAGAGTAAATTACTCATGATCTCTGTGAAGATAGAGATGCTATCAACAGAAATGTATTGTGGTTGTTTATCTTAGCAATACCTGCTAAAACAACAGCGCCGGAGGATACGCGTATCCTATCATTCCGTCCTATAGATCAATAGAGCGTTAACAGTATTAGCTCAGAGATCTGGACAAGCCAACACATACGTCTGCAATTGATTAGCAAGCTGTGTCATAAATAAAACATCATTGGGCGCTCCCATAGATAGCAAATCTGATTAATACTTGTTTGTTGAGAGTCCATTCTGACAGCAACAAGCGACCCGTAAGAGAACGGGAGTGCGATAAAACAATCAGACGACCCAGAATATGACGGACCAAAACTGAACTTGGTGTACTATAACCAACAGACGGATTCTTTCCATTAAATTGAATAACGGAAACGAAAGAGTGCCTCCCTGGTTCCGGAGATACGCCACTACTGTCGAATTAAAGGACAGGAATTTGGGCATGCGTTTCTGAATAATGTTCATGCAATGACATAAAGCAAGCCTAAAAAACATTATTCCGCGGAAGTTAAACTGATAGCTAAAAAACTGCGGAACCCAAAGACCCTGGCACTTCGAATCCGTAGGGATCAGTATATATCCCAATCTGTTTGACTGGCAACCGTCATAACAGCCACACTCGGGTCCGGCAACTGCGGCGGCACTCTCTGAGTCAACCACCGAATGTTTGCCCCAGTCTGAATCTCTTGTAACACTAGATAGACAAGAGAATGTATAATTCAAGCAATTCATGGATTGCCGGAAAGTTGCCGTCGAAGAGAAGCTCCTCCGAGAACGAAGCGACTCTGAGAGAGTTCTTAACCTACTATCCACGCGTGGATGTAGCTAGGGATGCATCACGTCTAACCAACTCCAATCAGCCACTGAAGGGCGGAGTTATACGTGAACAAACTACTGCCCTCAAAAGAAATTACATTGAGAATAATATCCCGTAAATCTTTTCTTGAAGACGTAATGATAACGCCTCAGTAAGGCGGATTACGTATAATAAAGCGTCTAAGTTAAGTCTACTATACATAATGTCGTTCCCAACATTGAAATTGGAAAAGACATAAACGGCGAAAAAGAATATATGCAGTCTTTAATCACCGTCTAGACGCATATGAACTCTCGGTATGCCCTGCTCTGCCAAAATAAACTATATGTAAAAAAGATAAAATGGCAGAAATGAGCCACGCGGACAAGAAACTAAACTATCATGCTTAGTAGCAGGCTTGTATATATATATAAATATATAGCGTCGAAAAATAAAACACATGTTGTAATGACAATATTGGACTGCGTCGGTAAGTCAGGGACAAAGTCCCTGTACCGATCGAAAAATCCGAGTCCAATGACGCTATAAGTCTCTTATCCAAGATCGCAGCAATGAAGTCCGAAAAATAATCACTGGAAGAAATGCCAGAAGATATGAAAGGCATCTTCCGATACTACTAAAGGGAAAACTCGAAATCTTTCGAATCCTTTTCGCCATCCTGTCGGACCCTATAAAGCGTTCGGTCGTCCGTAGCTTGATGCAACCGCGGACCGTACCGACCCAGCGCCGTCGGATAATTCCTGATTCGACCGAGAAACCGTCAATTGCTGGGATGCTGCGAAACAACTGTGCTAACTCGGATAGCACGTCCGTCACTGAGGCCTGAGGAGCAGCGGTCTTACAATGCATTGCCGCAGGAAGCTCCGAGATCGTTACCCCGTGCATACTTCCAATATGCGAGCGAACGGAGTGTATAGGCCTCGTGTCCCTTGGCTACCGGATGGCGCGACCTATTCGCTGTGGAATCACTGAATGCCGAAACTGATCGGATACTCGAGGTCACGTAGCCAATGTGCGGTCGTGTGCCCTGCTGTGAGGATGAGGAAGCATTAAAGACAGTCTCTCGGACTGTCAATATAACGGAGCATCCCGAGCAACGGACATATGCTCCGAATGTAAAATATCTGAACCACAACATGCGGTTCCCTATGTTGTTGGCTTCCTCCGATCTGTCCTCAATCTGCCGTCACTGGGTGAGTACTAAAGTAATTAAAGTGCTCGCATCACCCAAATCTCCTTCCTAGACCGCAACGGACGAACCCGGCAGCCGAACCATTCGATGAATGTACGCTACACCGGGTGAGCTAGCGAATGTCACTCCGTAAGCGATAGACATATTCCATGAGCACTTATTGTCGCTAACTCTTCATTAACTATGACGACAGAGGCACACTTTTGAAAGACATCTCCATAACTCTTCGAACAAGAAACCAGAAATGCTTGGATAGCAAGCATAAAATAATAATATATATAGCGTCGTTCAATAATTCGATAGTTTGTGTGACATTATTGGACTATGTCGGAACTGAGGGACGATGTCCCTGAACCGAACCAAAAATTTCTAAGTCCACCGACGCTATCAGTTTCTTATCCGGCATCGCAGCATATGTTGTTCCGAAAGGGAAAGCTTGAAATCCACCGAATCCCTTTCGGTATCCCGTCGGACCGGATGAAAATTTTCGGACGTCCGTACCCGCTTCCGCGGAGCGTCCCGACCCAGCATCGTCGGATAAAATATATGCGACAGATTCAGTTGATGCTGGGATGCTGCGATAAACTGTGCTATTAAGGAAAGCACGTCCGTTCCCGAGGCCTGTGCAGTAGCGGACTTACGATGCATTGCCGCTGGAAGCTCCGTGTACGTTGACTCCCGCACACTTCCTATGCGAACGTCCGGAGTCTGCAGGCCTCGAGTCCCCGGCTACCGACCCAGCGCTGTCGGATAATTCTCGATCCGACACCGTTTCTGTCGGCTGCCGGGATGCTGCGATAAGCTGTGCTATGAGCACAAGAATGTCCGGCGTCGAGACCTGCGGAGGCGCAGACTATCGCTGCTTCGCCGAGGGCAGCTCCGCATCAGATGGCTCCCGCATACTTTTCCTATGCGAACGTCCGGAGTCCATCGGTCTCGAATCCCTGGCTGCCGGATGGTGTGACCTGGTCGCCGAAGAATCCTTGATCGGCGAAGCTGGTAATATATCGGCGGTCACGCAGCCAAGGTGCGGTCGTGTGCGCTGACGAGAAGAGGAAGCCTTAGCAGTCTCAGCGGACTGCCTATACAACGGAGCGTCCCGAGCGACGGACGTATGCTCCGCTAACGACACATTTGTACCACAACATCTGGGGCCAGATGTTGTTGAACGAGAGAGGGGCCTCTCTCGCTTGCCGTCCGGATGGACCGGAACGAGCTATGAACCGGACTAAAAGGCTTCCTCCGTTCTCCCTCCGATCCGCCGTCACTGGGTGTGCATTAAGTTAATTTTATAGTGCTCGCATCACCCCAAAATTCCTTCTAGACCGCAACGGACGAACCCGGCTGCCGAACCATTCGGTGAATGGATGCTACACCGGGCGAGCTAGCGGACGTCAAAGGCCGTCGAACCTACTAGGGTCCTCTTAGGCAATTGGCGTATTACATGAGCACTTTTCCGCTAGCCCTTCATTAATTGTGACGACGGAGGCACACTGTTGGAAGACATCACAGATACATCACCCTAATCTTGATCGTCTGAAATAGAAATTGATAAAGTAGAGTGACCCTGCGGGGAAAGGACCGGAGTGTCCAAATCCCCAACAACATACCGTGACATACGCTTCCCATATTGTCATCGAAATCATACGATACAGAACAGGAGTTAATGCGAGTACACTGACCACATATAGAATGATAATAAGGTCAGAGGAAGACTTCCTCTTAAAACAATTGATCAATATCCTTTCAATGTGAAAAGAAAACAAGTCCTGGTACTCGCACTAACCCCTGGCAATCGAAATACATAATAATAATATGATCCATTAATATAGAAAAAATAATTGAAATCAAAATATCTTGAAAAAATATTTTTTCAGAACAGCCCAAGTTTCTGAAAAGTAACGTTGAGCCCCAATGGATCCCAAGCCTAAGTGTGGACAAAAATTTTAAAAATATTTTAAACAATTTATTCAACACTTACGAACAATAATAATGTATCTAGTTATGATTAAAATAACATAAAGATATTATTACTTAGAAATCCCCCCCTCACACAGAGGGCTGTTGTAAATGTAAACAATGAGTGTAAAAACACTAAAATAAGACTCCAGGCACCCAGGCCCGAAATCAGTTACCAAAAATACACCATCTGATGCAAAACAGAGACTTCCAGGGAAGAAACTGCAGAACATCAGATGGTAGATGCAGAACACAATGCCTAACCACCCGTAGGTGAAGACGTAAACATGGGGAAAGAACAGAATTCATTCTGTTATTCAGCTAAAACTCCCAAGAAATTTTAGTAATAATAATTACAGAAACTATGCCAAAAGCATGGGAGAATAGCAAGGGGGAACTTAAAGGACAGGGAGAGAGGAAAAACACTTGAAAAAACAGTGTAACTAAATAATCAGAATGACAACAAAATGGCTGCTGCCTTGAAAATAGGTAACTTAACATAATTTCATTAAAAAATTTTAAGTTACAGCCCTGATAATATTCTGTCACACATTCTTTTCCTCTCCTCCTTTTCTATCCTCCTTAGAATCACCATTTCACTAATATTTATGTGTCTGGCATCATTTAAACTGAGATTTAAAAGCACAAAGATCAGTCAGATGTTAACTGATGAAGGGCCAAACTTAGAATGATAAATGGCGCCAATTTCGGAACGTCCTTGACACTGCGCATGCGCAGTAGGGGCGAAGTGTGGAGGGCCTTTCAGGACATGTTTTCTTTAGTTTTAGATGCAAATTTTGGGGATTGGGGGGCAAAATTTGTGTTTGGCCCTATATTTTAAGAGTTAGCACCAGCTATGTCTGGGTCATTGGTACAGTATAAAAATATCAAAAGAATGATCCCCACACCAACGAGAGAAAACCTTCCACTTAGCAGCATAATTTAGCGAAAAGGAGGTCCCTCTACAGTTAGAAATTGCGTCCACTGCTCGTCTTGTAAAATGCTTGCCGTGCAAGAAGGACCGCACAACAGATATACGTGAAGGTTGAGACCTTGCGGGTTGTGATGCAGTGTGTGCGGTTTCCCCTGCGAAAGAAGGTCCTCCCATGGAGGAAGCTTCCGAGAATGTCCCACAACAGACACCTGAGTAGATTTATCCATGGTCCAGAGATGCTACCAACAGAATCTTGCAGTGAGATTGCTTGATTTTTAGCAATATCTGTTGAATCAACGGAGCTGGAGGATACGCATATCCTATCATTCCGTCGAGAGATCGAGAGAGCGTCTAATGCGAACGCTCAAGGATCTGGGCATGGCGACACATACGTCTGCAACTGATTGTTGAGATGCGTCGCAAACAAGTCTATCATAGGACGATCCCATTGGTAGCAAATCTGACTGAATACTCGTTTGTTGAGAGTCCATTCTGACGGCAACATACGACCTTTCCGAGAAAGGAAGTCCGCTAGAACGTTCAGGCGACCCGGAATATGACGGACCGACAGAAGAACCTGATCCAAGTTTATAGTGCTCGCAATACCCGATCTCCTTTCCTGGACCGCAACAGACGAACCATTTCTCAAATGATTGCTTCACCGGGCGAGCTAGCGGGCGACAAGGCCGTCGATCCTACTAGGGACCTATTAGGCACTTGCCGAATTTCGTTGAGCACTTTTGCTGCTAGCTCTTCATTTAATTGCGATGACGGAAGCACACTTTTTGAAGACATCACGGAAACATCACCCTGTTCTTGTTCCTCTGAAATAGAGACTGAAAAACTAGAGCGCCCCTGTGGTGAGAGGACCGGCATAGACCTCTCACCACTAACAATATACCGTGACACAAGTCTCCAACGTTTTTCATCCCAATTGGCAAACACTGAGCAAGAATTAGTGCAAGTACACGGACTACAGCAAATTCAATGAACATGAGAATCAGAGGAAGACTTTCTCGATTTACAATTTGAATAATATTCTTTCATTTTGAAAAAATATTAAACAGTCATCGTACTCGCACTAACCCTTGAAAAACACAGATACATAATAATAATAATATAATCCATTACAAAACTTTTGAAAAATAATCCGACAGAAATATTTTTTTGAAAAAATTCCAAGATAAGCCCAAGTTCCCAAAGGGAATGATGAGCCCAAATGCATCCCCAAAAAGCCTAAGTGTGGACAAAAATTTTAAAACATATCTAAAAATTAATGCTACACTTACGGACAATATCAATGTATCTGGCTATGAACAGAACCAAATAGAAGACAATGAATCACAACTTCTGGAAGGTGTTGCCGGATGAAATCTTCGGCCACCTTATGTTGTTCGGAAAGGGAAAATTCCTGCTCCGCTGATTCCCTTTCACCATCCGAATGGACCACATGTGAATCTCGGTCGTCCCTTTCTGACTCTGCAAGGGAGCGTACCGACCCAGCTTCCTCAGACAGTTCCTGTTCTGAAAAAGTTTCTGAAGGTTGCTGGGATGCTGCGATGAGTTGAGCTATCTGTGATAGCAAGTCCGTCACTGAGGCCTGTGGAGCCGCGATCTTACGTAGTTTAGCCGCTGGAAGCTCCTGGGATGGTAATTCCTGCATACTTCTCTTATGCGAACGTCCTAACTGGTAAGGCCTCATGTCCTTGGCTACCGGATGGCATGACCTGGTCGACGTGGAATCCCTGGCGAGGCTGGATATCTGTGGTCACGTAGCCAAGGTGCAGTCGTGTGTGCCGACGTGTGGATGAGGAAGCCATTAGACTAGCCGTGCCGGACTGTCTATGCGACGGAGCGCCCCGAGCAGGAGGAATGGACGTATGCTCCGACTGACGAATGTTACGTACAACAACATCTGGGCCCAGATGTTGCTGTAAGAGAGAGGGGCCTCTCTCGCTCGTAGTCCGGGTAGACCTGGACGAGCTAGCTACCAGACTGTCTGGCTTCCTCCGTTCCATCCTCTGATCCGTCGTCGCCAAGTGTGCACGATCCGAGTTTATAGTGCTCGCAACACCCAATCTCCTTTCCCGGACCGCAATGGACGAACCCGGCGTCACAACCATTTCTTGAACGATTGCTTCACCCGGCGAGCTGGCGGGCGACAAGGCCGTTGATCCTACTAGGGACCTATTAGGCACTTGCCGAATTTCGTTGAGCACTTTTGCTGCTAGCTCTTCATTTAATTGCGACGAAGGAAGCACACTTCTTGAAGACATCACGGAAACATCACCCTGTTCTTGTTCCTCTGAAATAGAGACTGAAAAACTAGAGTGACCCTGTGGTGAGAGGACCGACATGGACCTCTCACCACTAACAATATACCTTGACACACGTCTCCAACGTTTGTCATCCCAATTGGCACACACTGAGCAAGAATTAGTGCGAGTACACTGACTACAGCAAATACAATGAACATGAGAATCAGAGGAAGGCTTCCTCGATTTACAATTTGAACAATATTCTTTCATTTTGAAAAAATATTAAACAGTTATCAGACTCGCACTAACCCTTGAAAAACAAAGATACATAATAATAATATAATCCAGTACAAAAATTTCGAAAAATAATTCCAAAGAAAAATTTTTTCGAAAAAATTTCAAGATGAACCCAAGTTCCCAAAGGGAACGATGAGGCCAGATGGATTCCAAAAAAAGCCTAAGTGTGGACAAAAAATTTAAAACATATCTAAAAATTAATGCTTCACTTACGGACAATATTAATGTATCTGGCTATGAACAGAACCAAATAAAAGACAAGGAATCACTGTCAGAAGTAACCGTTGTCAAAGTAAACAAAAGTGAATAAAAACCGGAAACAAGACTCCAGGCACTGAAAATATGGCCCGAAATCAGTATCCAATTTTAAACACTATCCGTTGTAAAACAGAAACTTCCACAGAAAAAACTGCAGTACATTGGATGGTAGATGCATGACCAAAACGACTAACCACCCCTAGGGTGAGGACGTAACCATGGGGAAAAACAGAATAAACATTCTGTTACTATGCCAAAAACTCCCAAGAAATTTCAGTAAAAAAATTACAAAAATTATGCCAAAAGCATGGGAGAATAGCAAGGGAGGTATCAAGGAAAGGGAGAGAGGAAACACTGAACAAACAGTGGAAATTTCATAGCAAGAATGAAAACATCAGGCCCATGCACCGAAATTAGGGAACATGAAATAATTTTGCATAAAAATTATAAGTTACAGCCCTGAACACATCCTTCCACTGTTTCTTCCTCTCATCCTCTTATTTCATCCTTAGATCCACCATTTCTTTCAAGATTTTGTGTCTGGCATCATTATAAGCACAGATATCAGTGAGATGTTACTGATTGAAGGGCCAAACAAAGAAAGAAGATTTGGCACCAATTTTGGTACTTCCTTGACACTGCGCATGCGCAGTAGACCAAAGTTTGGAGGACCACATAGGACATGTATTTTTTGGATTTTGATGCAAATTTTGGGGATGGGGGAGGGGGGGGGGGGGCAAAATTTGTGTTTGGCCCTGAAATTTAATGAGTTAGCACCAGCTAAGTCTGGGTCATTGGTACAGTATAAAAATATAATAAATTAGTAAATGTATTCAGTACTACTGATAGGCAATACTTTAGTAGATACATGTTGATAATGATGGCATTCAAATGGAGAAATGCAATGTTTGATATGGCTTTTGAAACTCAGCACCATCTTCTAATATCGGTAGCCCTCCAGGCCTGGCTTCTTCCAAAGCTATGTATTTTGAATGGATTTTGATTTGCAGGTTCACAATTGTGAGTAACATTGATGCATATCATTTTCATCTGCACAGATCTTCTTTGTCAATAACATGAAAGAAAGATGAGTTGAAACTTTGATTGCCAATTTTTATTAGACAAAGCACCAAACACGAATCAAACTTGAATTTGAAACTATATTTGTTTAATATTAAAACTCCTCTTTCTACCTTAATTACATTTTTGTGCAACAAAGCAGGTGCATCAACATGCTGTCTTTAGGTACACTTAATAGTTACATTCTAAGAATCTTGGTAGTGGTTTCTGTGCAATTATTGGCTGCCTACTTGGGCAGCCAAGACCTAAAGAATATTGACTATCAAAGAGTAACAAAAATATTTAAAAATCTCCAGAAATTTTCATGGTATGCTGAGAAATTCAACTATATATAATAATTCTGAAACACATCTTTTCAGAATCTTTCTCCCAGTGATGAAGTGCACACCAATAATGTTTGGCAAGCACTGCACCATGATGTGTTTGTTCTCTTGAAAAATGTGATAAAAAATCTTATTAATGGCAGCTATTGTTCTGTTACAAAATAATGTAGATTGCCTGAATTGTCATTGAGTGCACAATTTTTCTTTTTCCTCAATTCTTCATCAATAAGAGTTAAAAACACACAAATCACAAAAAGCATATTCAACCAATGTATTTGTGGAAGATATATATCTGTAAATACTTAAACTGATTTAAATATCTAACAATCCACGTGATAATTTGTTTGTGAAAAAAAACCTAGAACTGAAGTAAGCAAAAAATAGCTGGGCATAAAGTACACAAATTTCTTATGAAAATTTTATAACCTGGAAAAACTTACCTTCACATACAGTTCCATTTAGAATATATCCACTGTTACACACACACCTATATGAACCACGGTTGTTTTCACACTCTGAATTTATTGGACAACTTGCAATAGATTTGCATTCATTGATATCATAACTGCAGTGTGTCCCAGAAAAGCCGGACTTACATTTGCAGCCATCAACTCTATCACAACTTGTTGCTCCTTCACTGCTGCAGTCACAACTGTTAACACAGTTTAATCCCCAATGATTGCTGTCACATTCTAGAAAAATATTGAGATAATTTATTAACTGGTTGAGGACTACATTATTTTTAGTGGTCTGAATTTGTTAATCAAAATTTGTTTTATTACAAATTATTGAAGAGTGCCCATAGGCACTCTTCAATAATTTGTGATAAAACAAATTTATATAAACAAAATATTATTTGCATTTGACTGAAAATGAAACATAGCTTGAAAAATGTTGGCTTTTACTCGGGTACACTGATTTTTTTTTTAAATTTGAAAGCCCCGATAGTGACTTCTAGCACTCAACCAGTTAATTCTTTGTTTTAAAAATCTCAAGTGAAACATGAGGATTTAAAGTCTGTCTCTATTCATGAAAATTGGTTTTGGTTTTCACAAACTCCCGCTGCAAGAATCAGTTATCAGTCCCTAAATATTTTATAATTGCAGAAATATTTATATTTATTGAAGTTTAACCCTGAAGAGCACATTTCCAATTTTTGTGAGTTTCTTGCCTAACATGTGCAAGTTAAGATTTACATGTTCCAACAAAACAGGCTTTTTTGGTGGTCTTGTTGATGAAAAGAACAGTACCTTGGCAGTGGTTTCTAGTGAAGTCTTGGCTGCCTGTATAGGTAGCCAGGACTTTACTAGACAAAACTGCAAAGTCCAAGCGTTGTCATATTATGAGGAGGTAAAAAATAAGTAGAATTCTCCAGACATTAAAGGACACTTTCAGAATCTATGACCAGAATAAAATGAATGTTTTGCAATAATCAAAACCAATTAATTGTTTTTCTGGCAATAATCATTTCCTGGAATCGATTCAGATTCTCACATAAATTTAAATGCTGATACATCAGGTTCCAGAAATAGTTAAATAAATAACTGGAAAAAATTGATCCTTTAACCTTTTAACACAACTAGAAATGATACAATATATTTTCATAAAAGACAAAAGAATCACATTTTTGCTTCCAGCATACAGCGTGTAGGCAAGAATGAAAAGCGCTTAATGGGCTGGGTCTAAAGAACAGGTCATCAGCAATCGTTTCAAAGCAAAATAATTTTCTACAAAGATCAAATATGCAAAACATGAAACAATTGGAGGATTGGTTTATAAGATGAAAATATTTCAATGTTTTAAAAAATTCTAAGAGTATTGAAATGTATCATGCGAAGTTGAAATCTGCAGTGGATAATCACAAATTTGCAAAATAAGTAAGTTCAAAGTAAGTTCACTCCCATATTTTTCACCTCGATAACACCAGCAGATGACATCAGTTTTTGAAAGAGCTATCCAAGAGTCACTATCCAGGGATCATTCCTAATGGCAACACCAGCCAAATATCGGATTGCCAAATGCAGATTTGGGCAATTTATATTTTCCAAATTCACAGCCAAAAAATACCTAATTCTTCCATCATGAAGGCATATATAATGGAAACCCACTCAAATAATCTACTGTGTATATCATGTAAATCATGAAACTCATGATTATAAGGCACTGGGGATACTGCAAAAAGTTAATTTTGAAAACCATTCAACTGGTACAAACTCAATCAACATCAATATTCTGAAAACCTATGACATAGCTGTTGTTTCTAGTGAAGTGTTGTTTACTTGAATCTGAATCAGACGACACTTGGTGAGAAACAACTGTACAACTGTACAATTCATACAACCTTTACTATTATTTAAAACACCAGTGGTAGAGCACCTGCTCATACAACATTAGAGGAGAGTGGACTAAACTTCAGGATTCTTAGTGTTACACAAATTTCCAATAAAGTCTGTTACAAAGAGTGTTTTCCTAATGGAAACAGCCTTGGACCCTTTTCAAAATGGATGGATAGAACCCTGATGTCAAGGGCACTATTACAGAAAATTCAAAAGATAATTTTCTGCAGTTATCATTTCACATATCTGCTGATACTGCAGGATATTTTGTAATTTTTAAGCCAATATTTTGAAATAATGCTGTTGCTGGCAGAGATTTTTCATGCACTCTACATCATCTGTTTATCAGCACAATCCCATTTATGTGTGTTAGTTTCCCAATTACCAGTTGCAAATCAAAAATCCTCTAACCCTAAAATCACTATGGCAAAAAGTTCCATGGCTATGATAACTTGGCAGGATCCTGAAATTTAGAACTGATTGTAGTCTCTGGAAAGGTCTGCTGCTATCCACAAATGACCATGGCTAAAAGAGCAGAGAGGCCTCAGATGGGGTTTACGCCTAGAGACTAGTCCAACTACATGTACTAATACTAACAGGGTTCAACACACCTATTTTGGGAAAGGGCTCAGGTCCGTTCCAATGGGAAAATTTCATATTGTAAGGGACCAAGCTGGCAAATTTTTCATATGCTTGTGAGAAGAAAAGTTAAATGCATGCTTCATCAATTGTTTACACATGATTGTGAATACAAGAGTATAGTAGCATTCATAGAGGGATCTTCATCACACCAGACTTCTTCTTATACATGTCAACAATGATTTCTAAATGCATCTGAGTGGGTAATATAAACAGACTGTTTTGTCGAGAACATTTGCATTGTAGTTGTATTGTCTGTACATCAAGAGAGAATACTCAAAAATATTTAGTATGCGGATTCCCCTATAAGTATCTCTGTAGTAAATATTTGAATTGGAGTTACGCACCTTGAAATGTTGCACTCGGAAATGATGAAATCCCTAAAAATAAGCAGCCTTGGGAAAATATATTGTTTCAATAAACATTTGAAACATTCTAATGACATCCTGAATTATTGTTGAATATTCTAGATAAATACAATGGGTGATTTGATGACTTTTGGGCCTAAAAAATACAACTGACTTTTCGTGTGTTTTTGTTGGGAATTCCCAGAAAAATATGTGCACGTAACCGGAACTTCCGTTCCTATCAGTTTTTCTCTTTTATTTGTTGCATGACCCTGTTTTCAGGTCAGAAAAAGTTGTCTGAAGGACTATACTTGACAAAGATGTTTTGAATGTCAAATTTAAAATGATGCAATCATAATTTTTTTCGTTTGAATGTTATAATGGGTTGCCTATGGGAAAATGAAAAAATTTAAAGTATTTTATATATTTTTTATATTTACCAATGACCCAGACTTAGCCGGTGCTAACCCAAAAATATCTAGAGCCAAACACAAATTTTGCCTCCAATCCCCAAACTTTGCATGCAAAACCGAAAAATAGAAGTCCTATCTGGCCCTCCGTACATTTTACCCTCAGTGCATGCACAGACGCCACGAAGTCACCAAATCTGGTGTCAATAAATCATTCTTTGAAAAAAAAGATTATAATAATTCAGCGGGGAGGTACGAGTGCCCAGTACTGCCCACTCAGGAGCGGGCCATTCCCGTCTGGATCATTGGTAAGTATAAAAAATATATAAATTACTATAAATTTTTTCATATTTTTATACTGTAACCAATGACCCAGACTTAGCTGAATCGTAAAAAGGCAGAGGGCCTAGAACTTCCGAAATAGTAGATCAACATAGATCAAATCCTTCAATCCAGGATGAAGAAATTAGAATTTACATGTATGTCTCTTAATACCATAACAGAAGAGACATATTCCAATATGGATCCCAATTATGTAAATCCTAAATCTAAGCATAAAATCATGTTAATTAGGATGTAACAAATAAACAATTTTTAAGACTAGTCTGGACTAGGCCCTAAAAATTAGAATGGCATATTGAGAATGAGAGAAAACTGCCCATAAACCTACGTTACACAATAATACTGCAGCTGATCATCGAACATAGTACGGACAAGACAGTTTCCTTAATAGTTACATACCCCATAAGACAGAGAAGTGGACAAAATGCCCCCCCCCCCCCCCCCGACTTTTTTTTTAACATATCTTCAAAAGAAAGAGGGAAGAGCTCTGGAATCAATAAGCAGAACCTGGAAACGATCTAAATAAATATCAATCAGGCACTCAAAAATTAATTCATGAATAATAAATGGTGCTTAACGCCACTTCACAAGCCAAGGCTATAGTGATGATTGTGGTAAATAACATTATCCGCTACAAAATATGCACTGCAGACGTCTTATACAGGTACGACGAAATCAGTAAAAAATCAAAAATAACATATACATACAAAAGCGGGATAAAATGAATAATCTCTGCAGAGAAAACACGCTTCAAAATCATTCACAGGAGGCCTCTATAATATTAAATCCGGTAAAAACACTCTCCAACATGTACTCTTTGGTATCTACAACTATAAACACGTGAGAATATGCGATTTGAGAACCAACAAAATAGAGACCAGGATCTAGAAATGGAGGCAGGTATGATTAACCGGCTCCAACACAGACCGTCCTCGAAATAAATAATAATTTCAAGGTCCACCAAAGAGATAGCGTAATCACACATTGCGCGAGTGCATAAAAATCCAGCCTATTAATCATCTAAACACCACTAAATGGCTATGGCGTAACCTATGAGCTCAAATAGCGGACATCATGATGATAAAATAAGTGCCTGCATATTAGAAATCAGAAAAAAAACACCGGAAACAAATGCGACAGAACTGCATATATGCCTATGAGGGCGCCATCCAACAAGACCCAAACGCAAAGTATGTATGTATTAAACTAAAGGTACTGTGATCAAGCTCACAAAGTGATACCCTCCGTGCCTGAAATGTATAAGTTAGATTATCTCCCCTTGGAAATGTCAGAACGGAATTATATTGCTTCATATGGAGTTCTTCCATTGTGTAAAGTTTCATGAAAATTCTTCAAACGGTTTAGGAGGAGTTGCGCTTATAAGGATGGACAGCGCCTGAAATGTATAAGTTAGATTATCTCCCCTTGGAAATGTCAGAACAGAATTATATTGCTTCATGCACATCTTCATATGGAGTTCTTCCATTGTGTAAAGTTTCATGAAAATTCTTCATACGGTTTAGGAGGAGTTGCGCTTATAAGGATGGACAGACGGACAGACGGACGGACAGACGAACAGATGGATGGACGGATGGACAGGGTGATTCCTATATACCCCCCCAAACTTTGTTTGCGGGGGGTATAAATATATATACGCGACAGTACGAGTGTGGGGGGGGGGGGGGGGATTCGAATATATGTCCAAACCTTCTCACCCACATTACTTAATCATTGCTGGTCCAGACAGCAATAATAATATAGTGACCACTGAGAGCAGAGAATGATGTGAAGAATAAAACTTCCCTTAAAGAAGAAAACCCTCTTGTGGGGAAGCTTCTGGCGAATGCTAAATAACAGACCCCATAACCTCAATGAAATCAATAGAAACAAATGTATTGAAGAATACACATATCCTATCATTCATTCCCATGAAAACGGCTGAGCGTCAAATGTATGCGCTTAAATGCATTATACTAGCAACACAAATAATGGAAACTATTATTCCCGTGCGCCGTAAACTTAACTATTCTGAAGTGATCCCACATAAGATCATGAAATAGCCATACAGTTAGAATAAGCGCAAGATGTAGCCAGCACTTTACTTATGCACTGGAATCTTTAGCACTGACTGCTGACTGGAAGATAAAATAACCAAAGCAGTACAAAAAGCTAACTGACTTCATTTAACAATAGAATAAACCTAAATGTCCTTTCTATTGGAAATTAATGACAAAAGAAGCGTTACATCTCTTCTGATAAACTCTGATCTGCGTCTATAAATACATGAACGGAAATAATTCAATGATGTAACGTAAACAATGAGACATCATTGAATATGTGGTTTCAAAGAACCGAGGTCCCAAGATCCCTGCATAGAGAGACCCTCGGACTCAGGACTGTAATGCAATATATGAACTCACATCCGACATAATTGAGAAAACCGTTAATATATGCCCAAACTTGACCTTATGTTAAAAGATTCTCTAAAACATAACAGGTCTAGAGGGAAAAACATCTACCACTGCAGTTAATAACTGGAGTAGACATGTGTGTAAGCGACCCATTGAAATAACATTCAAAGCCGCTCCGCACAACTCCATCCAGCGCATAAAACTTCAGATAACAGATAAAAGCGAGCCAAACAGCTGGCTAATTCGCTCTGTGAAACAACAGATGAACAAGCCAAATGAATAGTGGAAGACGTGTATCCTGTCATAAATCCCATGAGACATTATCTAGTTCACAATACAAGTGATCTAAAGAACTATACTCGCTACAATTGCCGAATGTTTGCTTTTTGACTGAAAGATAATCATAAATAACCTAATTATCCACTTCCAGTCAATATCGGTCGGACCGAGCTCTATAAGAGCCTCGAGCCACTGGCTCAGGAGAGTCTGATCACTAACTCAGACAGACGCGAAACCCCTATTCTTGTTACAAATTGAATTGAGTCTAGGACAACCTCTCCTACTCTTTCTGTTGGGTGTGGTTGATTAGACCCCAACTTAAAGAGTCAAGTATTGATGCTTTCTTGTAGTTTAATCCTACAATAATGAAAGCTTACCATCAAAGACTTCGCTATGAGTCCTTATAGACAATCTGAGTCTAGGACAACCTCTCCTACTCTTTCTGCTGGTGTTGGTCCATTAGACCCCAACTTAAGAGTCGAGTATTGATGCTTCTTACCATACAAGACTAGAGTTGGAGGACTAAAGCGACCTATAGCAAGTTTTCCACCTAGTCAAATGCAAAGATGAAGACACAAGGCTTCGTCACATCAGAATAACTCCCATATAACATAAGTTAAGACTGAGATATATATAATAGGTCTGGAAAGAATTTTAAAAAGTACAAACGACCACAAAATTCCTTTCCATATAGACGTTGCGTCACAGTATTTAAAATTGAAGTACATAAGACCATGAGACTAAATTCGCTCTGAAAAAGAAATTATCTTCTCAATTGTGTCCGAGCGAACAGCTAAATGATGAAGGTAAGGCTACAACTAAGATCTTAGCCTGCTCAATAAACCCAGAGAAACTCTCAACACATCTTCCCCTGTTGTTTTTAAAAGTATGTGAACAAACATAAACGATTAAAAGTACAGAGGAAGAAGATAAGAAACCGAATTACTTTTTCCCGCAGGAAGTTAAATATGATGTCGTCTACGCAATCGAAGACCTGTAACACCCGTGTAGACTTAACCGGAAAGAGATCTTATTACCCTGCTCTTTATCCGGATGAAGTCAGCGTCAAACTACGCTAGCGGTTTCTCATAATTGCTCGCAGCATTGTGATTCACTTGAATAAGTTCAAGGAAACGATAATGTATGATATCTATATCATCTAAGAGTTGTTCCTGAAGGGAAAGTTATCTTTTCCATCATTTAGTTAGAATCACAGTCACCAGCATCTGAACAGGCAGGTGACTGGACCAATTAAGCACCATGCAACAGCTCAAGTTATGAGACTGACGTCCTTCTGCCTTAACAGGAATCATTACGTGTAAAAGTAAAAGTAGTCTTCCAAATAACCCCAGTTGTTACATATGATTTCATAATGCAGTCACTGTTAATCCAGTTCAATTTAGATCTCTGTGTCTATTTATAGAGGAACTTTTTATGAGTGGGCGGAGCTTATTAATGGGATTTTTCAGCACTGGTCTGATAAAGCATAACACTTTTGAGATGTTGTTTATAACCTTTCTGACAACTTTTTTTTTATCAACTGTTATTAAATATCTTTTTGAAATTTATTCTGTATTTTGTTATAATTTATTGGGAATGCATATATATCAATATATTCAATTAATTGTAATTTGTAACAAAAACAAAAAATCACATTAAAATAATCTTGGCATATAAAGTTCAAATGGAGAAATATTCAAGTCTAATTACTGTGTAATATTCATTTTTGCATTTAACACTTTACGTGACATAACTGTAAAAATCGGCCAGCGCTATACACGAAATTCGTCATTCCCATTTTTTTTTAGGTTTTTATCTTAATTGTTTGCTTCCAAAGCATATCTTATGACTTCTGATTGAAACGACCGCGTAGCATCCGTTTCAATCAGGGGTCATAAGCTGTGTTTTGAAAGCAAAAAAGATTTTGACAACTGTTGTCTTCTACTTTAACTAAGGTTAAATAAACGGTTTATTGGTCAACCCTTTACCCAACAGTTCAGCAGTACTGTCCAGATTCTTGCACAAAAGCCTACATCGTTGCCTATGAAATATAGTTTATGCTCCCTCCTTTGCAACGAGTCTGGGGGACAGGACTAGTTTCAGTTAGGGGTCATAAACTACATTTTGAAACAGAATCATGTAAAAAGTACTGACCGGATCGGCACATGTACATACAGCGATCCGAGGTGGAAAAGACAGCTATCCAGTATTAAGAAAACAACACTCGAACACATGGTCTCTCAGTGTGCTGCAAGACACGAGGCTGAAGAAATTGTTTTGTTTTTGTTTTCTCATTTTTTGCAACTATCTATTCAAAACACCGCTGGATGTTTTCCAATAAATTGTCGCCAAAAAAAAAATTCAAGCTTTGTTGTTGTGGTATAAAGTCTACAAAGAGTTAAATGTTGGGAAGTCGCCCCCAAATGAAGTCGCCCATGGGAGAAGTCGGCCAAAAATAAAGTCAGCAACTGAGGTATGCCCTAAGTCAGTCCTCAGATTAAATCGGCCCAGGGCTTTTTCGTAGTGCTAATATACATGTGCATGGTTAAGTGACAGGCCGAATGTTAGAAATTGAATTAGAAATGTTGCAACTATTTGTTGGAAAACACCACACGAGCGCTGTCTTTTCCTATAAATGATTCAAAATAATTTCAATATTTGTCGTAGTGCTAATAAAATTGTTAAATGGTAGGTCAAATGTTAGAAACAAAATTTTCTTTACAAGTCGCAGTGCAAATATAAAAGTTTATAGATATACATAATTGTAATTCAATTTGACCAGTTTCTGATGTTGGAAATCTCAAAAGAATAAACTTTATAGGAGTAATTTATGCTTTATCTATTGTCACCAGTCAATGTTTTCAATGCGATCAGAGGCTGTTTCAGCAGGCCTTGAAATAAGAGGCGAACGCTCGTACCATTCGCCTATCGGTTATGCAGATTTGTTTTCAGGCGAACGCTCGATCGGTTAACCAAAAATTTGCGCCGATGGCCGACGAAGTTACTCGTTACGGGATGAGAAAAGTTTTCAATGTTTTTCCTCCCACAGATTTAAAAGAAACACTGCAGTGAACAAAATGCTCATGTGGTTATCATACAGCGTGTTTCAATCATTACTGTACTTGTGGGGGTATAAATCTATAGTATTAGCGGTACTGAAGATCTGCAGTACCAACTCGCGGCGCCCTCTGGCTCTCGAAACAATTAATTTGTTTTGATTCTGAGAAAGATGATTGTCTTTTACAGCTAAAGGGAGCTAACTGCTTTGTTAACACATTTACCACACGTGAGGTATTAACTCTCGCACTCCGCGAAGCTGAAAATAAGTCTTCGATACAATAAAAAGGAGACATATTGAAAATCAAATGAGCTGTTGTTAATTATTTGCATTCCGCCCCTTTTTACCCTACCAATCCATGAGAAAAAATTTCGAACACATTATGGAAACGTCTTTTATTCACCAATGCTGACTTTTTATTTACGTGCTTATTCCATTTGAATAAACAGCCAGCATGGTTGTGAACATGGGTTTTTCCAAATGATTTCGAACATTGTGGCACAAATAAAGTTTTAGTTTGGAACTTTGGATTACATTCTCCGGATTTCGAAATGCAGGGGAAGGTAGATACGATTTACAATTGTTTCTTTTCCAATGTTAATCAGAGACTGCCAATGCAACTCCCATACCCTAAAGTTCAATGTATTCGTAATACAGACATCCCTCGACGGTATTTGACCCCATCCCCACTCCCAGTTCGAGACAAATGTGTTTGGGTTTCTGAAATAATAAGCCGTGCGGCAAAATAAACAATTAAAATTCTTTAATTTTTAAAAAGAAATCATATAAAGCAAAGAACAACAAATGTTAATGCGTGCATTCGTGAATGTGCGTGTGTATGTGGGAGGGGGAGGGGGGAGTCTGTACCTGTTTTGTACTGCGCCTGCCTTGGGTCCCTTGTGTCTAAATGCCAAACTAATTTGGGAGGAACTGTAGTTGGGTATGTCAGAAGCTTTGTCAGTATTAATACTTTTAATGCAATGGTTAACCAATAGGTTTATGAAAAAAATCTAGGTAACCGATCAACAGGTTAACCATTGTTAAATGAGGCAACCTGTTGGAAGGTTTATCAAAATCTTGTTATTTCGAGGCCTGTAATTAAGAAACAATCAGTAGCTATTGTCGGCTCTTGTTTTACATCTTTGGAAGGGTAATTAAAGGATGAGTTCGGATTAGGAAATGTTATTGCTACCAAATTTTATTGCTGCCATGAGAACTCAATAATTGATCGTGTTAAGTGTTGTGTTATATTCAGTTATATTACAACAGCCTGGGTATACTTTTCTCAGTGGTGCAAAGCAAGAAACCTCAAGCTATACGCATTGTTTTTTAACGAAATATAAACTATATGTATATGTTTCTTCTAATTTTGCTGAATTCAGGCGGGAAACTGAACACTCTCCCAAATTCTGCCAATTTATAATTTTTAACTGATCTGAGATACATTCAGACACATCGCACCCCATCTCGCCACATAAAGAAGGGTCTCTGCTAAAACACTCGAGGAGTGAGGTTTCCACTCACAAAATATGCTCTCAGCTTCGGTGGAAAAGGGACACTGAACACAACATATTTCTGCAGATGGACCGTAGGTTGTCGTCGTTCAAACGACCCTCAATTCAATGAAATGCTTCTTTCACATGGGCTAAGACGATATATGTGTGAAAATTCCACTCTGTTAGTGTTTCTCTTTAGAATTTATCTCTATGTACCGTTGATGGGTTCCAGGATATTCACAATTACAGTCTTAGTCATCCACAGTGTTTCAAAGGCCCTGCATGGTTCAATGTAAAAGAATATTCTGTTCACCTGAACAATGGGTCGAACCGCATGCTGGACGAAACTGTGTTGGAGAGGAATTGACTCAGATTTTCACCCCACGTGTTATTTAATCATAATAGACGATTTCAGCATAGCGCCATCTTAACCCGGGAACCGATATGTAGGTGCATGCGTGGTTTGTTTATCAAATTTGGTTCCACATCTGAAATCAGTCTGGAAATTATTTTGGTCTGTCAGGAAATTTTGTTCCGCCCCATGCGGCGAGAAGCAATACCTATTATTACACTTGCATATCCCACTTGATGTTGCGTAAGATTCCCACCCCACCCAAGTTCACCAGGATTTTTTTAATAGCCCTAGGCCCACAAATAGTAGGCTTACAGCAACACTGAACATTAGGAGACAGAAACACAGACATTAAATGTTTGTGGGGTTGGCCTACGTAAGTGCACCCTCTGATGGCAAGATGGTAGACCTATAACAGTTGGCTCTCTGCCTCCATTGAATTTGTACTTAGCCCCCCCCCCCCCCCCCCCCCCCCCCCTCCCCCAATCTGCCCTCCCCCCCCCCCCAACCAACCAACCAACCAACCAACCAACCAGTCAGATGATATCTATACCTGACTGGTCTTCCACTGCATTTTTTTTTTTAACCAAAAACTTTTTTTTTTTTGGGGGGGGGGGGGGGGGGCAGATTAACATAATGTACCCATCTTTTGGGTATTCTTTTTATATTTTTGCCCCACCAAGTTGAGGGGAACATCACCTTGTAAAACATGGATGTTTTGCCGCATCACTAGGGCGAGTTCGCAATGGACTGGCTCGTTCTCTACACACCTTGCAATCCAACATTACCCGTTGAATGCTTATTTTTTTATTGAGAAATGTTGTATATTATCCTCGGATTAAAGGGGATGTCGTCATTCGGAGTTGTTGTGCATCCCGCCCCAGGTCCCAATGCCTAGTCTTACCACAGACATCTGGAGACCTGATTAATATCCCATCACCCCCAACGTCACACCTCCCTCTTATATATGCCCCCCCCCCCCCCCACACACACACTTCCACAATAAATAACACACAGATCTGTATATTATATATTTCGGGGGGTGGGGGGGGGGGGGGGGGGAGGGGGAGGGTGCATATAAGAATGAGGCGTTTTGAGGTAGGGGTGATTTAGATCAGGTTTCCAGTCGTCTGTGGTCTAATAACTGTGGCAATTTGGCTCGTTTAGTGGGTAACGAAACTAAGTTCTCAACCTGTTAAGTCGACGTCAGCTGTCCTTCATGCGGATACCTGGAAACGCAACCAAATTGTGTAAAGTTCTTTTTCATTGCCCGGAATATGTCAACCACTGCAGAATAAAAAAGGTGTGTATTTGAATGACTCTTTTCGAAAGGTTCTTCAACCTGTTACAAATGAGATTTTTTTATTATTTCCATTTTTGGCGTAACTTCGCTAACAATAGTCGGATTGTAAAAATTCAAGGACAAACTCGCACCGATTTTTACTCAATATATTCGAAACGAAACGCGTTTTTAAAATTTCCCAGTGATATTAAAAATAGTATTTGCCCAACTGATTGGAAAATGTGCTAATTGGTATCCCAAAATTATGGGATCAAAGAAACACCGACATCGACAAAAAGTAACGAGAAGGTCTTCACAAAAATTCATGCGAGATCAAAACTGCCCTCAAAAGTCATTTTGTACGATATTTTGAAATAAATTTTAACGATTTTATTTTTATTTGTGTAGTTTGGGAGCAATGCACATTTTTCCCTAATTATCAACGGCCGTTTTGCAGAGAAATGATGCTTGAAGGTCCTATTTTGAGTCAGAAGCATAACCTTGTCACAACACTGGGAAACACTTTGTGCTAATTATAACCGATAGTACGTCTTATTGAAGTCACGTGGTTGGGTTTTGATACCCCACCTCATAGAGCAGTTAATGGGGAGTCGATTGGCAGTGTTTTACAGGGAGCATACACATAACGTACTGCGATTAGCTGTGCAACTGCGACAGCAAGTCCGTAACGGAGGTCTGAGGAGCAGCGGTCATGAATAGCATGTACGCCGGCAGCTCCTTGGACAAGGTGTCCAATATAGTTATTACTGCAGACGACCCGATAAATGAAGCCTCATCTCCTTGGCTACTAGATGATGCAACTTTCTTCACAAAAGATGGACCTTTTGACGATGCAGACTGGAAATCCTGAGTCACTTAGCCAAGGTGCGGTCGGGAGTGCTTGGTAGACGCTAAAGAAGCAAAACTGTAGCCGTCCCCGGCTAGGAATTGAACTAAGCATACCAGACAATAGCTATGTATGTAAGCTCTGACTGACGCAAGGTCCTGCCAACAACACCCGGCTCGAGATGTTGTTAAAAGAGAGAGAGGGGTCTCCCTCTTGCTGGCGGTCCGGGGAGACCTGGACAAACGTACCTCAGAACTTGCCGTCTTCTTCCTTCCATCAACACTGGGTGAGCAAGATTCGATTAAACAGTGCTCGCTACACCCTTATTCTCTCTCGACCGCTACGGACACACCCGGCATCACACCACGAGTCTATGTGATAGATCTGCTGGATGAGCTAGCTGGAGACAAGGGACGTAAATCTCTTTTGAAGCCTAGTCTTTGTCTAAAATCATTAAGCACTTTTCCACTAGTTCTGAATACAATGCATATGCAACACATCCGGAGTCACGGTCCTCGTATTCAATCTTAACTGTTTCACCTGTGCCAGGGAATTGAAACCACTCATCGGGTTTTTAGCCCTGTGCAATATAAAGATCACTTTGTCCATTATGTAGAGAAAACCATAAGACTAGCCGACCCCGGCTGCCTATTAGACGGGACGTCCTGGACAGGAGGCATGGACGTATACTCCGACTGATGCAAGTTCCTACCAACAACATCTGTCCCCAGATGATGCCGTAAGATAGAGAGGCCTCTCTCTTGCTCGCGGTCCTGGATGACCTGGACGAGCATACCTCAGAACTTGCTGCGTGAGCATGGTTGCATATCATAGTGTTCGCTCCACCCTATATCATCTCCTAGCCCAGATCGTATACAACCAGCATCACAGTTCTCAGAAGCCTGAGTAACCACTTCACAGTCGAGCTAGCTGGCAACAATGGACTTGTGCAGTCGTGTGTGCTTTTTGAACATAGAGGAAGCTATAAGACTAGCCGACCCTGGAAGTCTATGGAAGGAGCGTCCTGTGAACATAAGTTCCAACTGACACAAGTTCCTACCAACAACCTCTGACCCCAGATGTTGTTATAAGAGAGAGGGGCCTCTCTCTTGCTCGTGATCATGGAAGACCTGGACGAGCATACCTCAGAACTTGTCTACTTCCTCCTTCCTGTGCTTCTTCCTGTCCGTCATCGCAGGGTGAGCATGTTCGTATCTTTATAGTGCTCGCTACACCCTTACTCCTCTTCTCAACTGCTACGAACATACCCGGCATCACACCACCAATATATTATATGTCGTGATAGATCTGAAGGTGAGCTAGCTGTAGACAAGGGACGTAAACTCGCTTTTGTAGCCTAGCCCTTGTCTAATATCATTGAGCACTTTCCAGGTAGCTCTTATAGTATAATGCAACGACGAAAGCACACTCCCTGATTGCATCACGAAACCACACCATGTTCTTGTTCCTCTGCAAATAGAAACTAAAAAAACTATAGTGACATTTTGACAAGAGGACCAGCAGAGTCCCCTCGCCACGATAGGACTGATAGTGTCCACTCGCCTTACACAAACCATGACGCCCGTCATCCAGATTATTAAATCTGACACATGGAGTAGAATTAGTGGTAGAATATCAACTAAACTCATTACAACGACCAAGTAAATAGAGGAAAGGCTTCCTCTATTTGCCATACTATCAGATAAATATAATTACCTAAATTCTAATATATGTCATTGTACCACCACAAATATTCATATAAGATAACATTAAAATATAATCAATGAAATAAATATCTTCAAAAGAAAAACTTTTTAAAAAATAAAATAAAAATTTTGGAAAAATTTTTTCTAATATAAGAGCCCAAGTTCTCAAAGGGAAAAAAGCCTGAGAGTGGACAAAACTATAAAATCTGTGTAAAATTAACTACCACACTATCTGAATATTAAATGTTACTTACAACTGTCATTCCTAAACAAAAATAGGAAACTACCTAGAGTAAACATAAAACCGGAATCAAGACCCCAGGCAACAAGGCCCTAAGTCAGTAACAGAAACAAGACTATCTGATGTAAAGCAAGATCTTCCTCAGAAGAAAAAAATGATACATTGGATGAATGATGCATGACCAAAATGCTCAAACACCCTAAGGATGAGGACGTAACCCTGAGGATGTACAGAATAATCTTCTGTATAATACTTTAAACTCCCAAGAAATTTTATAAAAAAATTTCATTAAAACAAGCCAAAAACCTTGGGAGCTTAACTGGGGGATCAAGGAAAGGCAGAGAAGGAATACTAAATAAACAGTGGATAGATCATAATCAATTAGTGATAACGTCAGGCTCATGTCCCAAAATTACATATTATAAAATTACAGCCTTGAACGTTTCAAACCACCATTTCTTTCTTCCTCCATCCAGTTCTGTCCTTGGATCCACCAATTTGGCCATTGATTTGTGTCTGGCATCATTATAAATTATTAATTGAGATTTAAAAGCACAAATGTCAGTTTGTTGTTATCTGACAAGGGCCAAACAAAGAAATGATTTATTGGCCCCAGATTCGGTGACTTCCTGGCGTCTGCACAGACGCAGAGGGTAAAATGTATGGAGGGCCAGATAGGATTTCTAATTTTCGATTTTGCATGCAAATTTTGGGGATTGGGGGGCAAAATTTGTGTTTGGCCCTGAACATTTTTGGGTTAGCATCAGCTAAGTCTGGGTCATTGGTTACAGTATAAAAATATATTTAGTTCTGTGATACCAACAAAAATGACAGTGTTGTTCATTATAGTACAAAAAAAAACAAACAAGTAATTTTAGTGTTTGTTTTCACATTGAGTCGAAACTTTGTCACTTTGTTTTTATATTAATTATCACTCAACCTTCTGATATGGTTTCATTGGATGGAAGGTGATGTACAAAAATCGCCATCATAATGTCAAATGAAAGTGTCAATGACACTGTAGCTCAACTTGTCAAGACATGTACATGTATAGTATGTGACACAGCAATGACAAACATCTAGGTAATGACCTGATAACAAAGGTACATATAAAGTATTGTAACGGTCTGTACATAAATACTGACCGTAGCCTGTAACAAATGTATAGGTAAAGTATTGTAAAGGTGGGTGACAGTCAGATGCTAAACTAGAAAAGAAATCTTTGAGTCCCAGAGTGGGTCTGACTGAACCCCAAAATATTTGTTCTCATAGCACAGTGAAAACAAAGGCACCCCAAAACACACTCATTCCTGTCCCAAGGTGAAAACAAAGGTATCCAAGAAGTTTCATGAAGATCAGTTTATAAATACGAGCTGTATAGAAGTTGTGACAAAAAACTGATTGGACCTAATTTCAGTACAAAATGGCCACTGGCAGCCATCTTGAATTTTGGACCGCACTCAGAAACACTCGTTCTCGTCCCAAGGTGATAACAAAGGTACCCAAGAAGTTTCGTGAAGATCGGTTGATAAATACAGCCTCTAGCCCGAGAAGTATTGACATGTGCACTTACAGTGTATAAGTAGCACTAAATAAATCAAAATTCATCTAATTTGCATAATTTCTGCACGAGAAAAAAACCTGTACTGTATGTGATGTATTCCATTTTACTAAACATTCATACAAAAATTTATTCAAATCAGAACTTTCATACAGAAGTTCTGTACAAAAGACGTGACTGCACTAATTTTGGTACAAAATGGCTGTGGTGGCCATCTTGAATTTTGGACCACACCCAAGAACACTCGTTCTCATCCCACGGTGATAACAAAGTTACCCAAGAAGTTTCGTAAAGATCGGTTCATAAATACGGCCTCTAGCCTGAGCCGTATAGAAGTTGTGTACAAAAAACTGATTAGACCGAATTTCGGTACAAAATGGCTACTGGCAGCCATCTTGAATTTTGGACCGCACTCAGAAACACTCGTTTTCGTCCCAAGGTGATAACAGAGGTACCCAAGAAGTTTCGTGAAGATCGGTTGATAAATACAGCCTCTAGGCCGAGCCGTATTGACATGTGTACTTACTGTGTGCAAGTAGCACTGAAAAAATCAAAGTTCATCTAATTTGCATAATTTCTGCACGAGAAAAAAATCTGTATTATATGTGATGCAGGGACCAGCCTAGGGGGGAATTTTAGGGAGACTTCATGTCTCCCTCCAGAAAAAATAAGGAGACTGAAAAGTCAAGTAGGGAGACTTCATAGGCAAGTGGGGAAAATTAAGAATATTTATGTACCACCCCCTGCCGCCCATTCATATTTTCAGCTTGTGGTCCTCCATTAACATCCGATTAATCCAGGTCCAGTTGTCTATGATGCATCTATGCCAGGTTAAAAAATCACGAAGTAATTATTGACTGAAAGTTAAAAAATTTATAGTAATTTCTATATTTTTTATACTTACCAATGACCCAGACATAGCTGGTGCTAACTCTTAAAATATAGGGCCAAACACAAATTTTGCCCCCCAATCCCCAAAATTTGCATCTAAAACCAAAGAAAACATGTCCTGAATGGCCCTCCACACTTCACCTCTACTGCGCATGCGCAGTGTCAAGGACGTTCCGAAATTGGCGCCATTAATCATTCTAATAACCAGTGCCTGGTAAGCGCTATGTACTCAGCGGAGAGGCAAGAGTTCCCAACTCCTGGGAGGGCCATCCCCGTCTGGGTCATTGGTAAGTATAAAAAATATAGAAATTACTATAAATTTTTTAACATTTTTATACTGTACCAATGACCCAGACATAGCTGAATAGTAAAAAGGCTGGAGGGCCAAGGACATAGAGCAAGATGGAATACGCTCAATAATATAAAATAGAGTCATCCCCTCTAGGGAAAAAGAAGTAATAGGCCTTACATGTATCTTTCTTATTTATGATAAATTAGAAAGATACAACACCTTCCAAAATTGAGCATCATACATCCATGTACTCTATTAATATCCAATATAATCTTTATAGTAATAATTTTTAAAGTAAGCCAATAAATAAAGTAAGTCTAGAGAATAGAGACTCTTATACTCCTTAAAAGTGTCTGAGGATTGCATAATCATGTCCGTTGACTCGTGCTATATTCAAAAGCTATACTTTAAAAACTAAGACTTGAATGAATTTTTAAAACATAAACTTCTCACTAAACAACCATCCCAATAACAGCTCAGAATTACTAACTCCGGAGGAGGTATCCCCTTGTTTTCATAGTAAAACAGGTGACCCAAGGGAACACCCTCCCCCCCCCCCCCCCCCCTTTTTCTTGCCCTGGGTCAAATAGCCCAGAGCGAAGAGGGCAGCAGAACGGAGTCACTGCCGAAACAGACAGCCTACCTAGCTATAGAAGCAACTGTTAAGTGAATGACATTCTGAGCAGTAGATAATAGACCTAACAATAGAGGCCTCCAGAAATGGACTCGATATTTCTGAGATAAAAATTCATGAATGTGGATGGCTGAGCTCAATGAGCAGCCTTCAAAAATCTATAATAGCGACACTATTAATGTAAGCCCAAGATGTAGAAGAACTCTTACTTCATGAGCCGAAATCTTAAGCACAACTGCTGAGTCAATGATACACCATAAGCAGTACCGATAGTTAATTGAATCCATTAGCAATAGAATGGAGCGTAACGTCCTTCTATTAGGCATCAAAGACAGAAGAAGCTTACGCCCGTAGTAATAAACAGATATTTGTTTATAAATACATAGACTCTAACCGGACAGAGTAAAGGCCTATGCCCGTACGAAGACGGAAGGACCTTAATAACAATAGGTTCCGGATATTAGGAGCCCAACTCTTATGCAAAAATCCAACCTAAATAGTAAAGGAAGTAGTGATTCCGAAACTACGAAAGTGAAAATCATCCATCGATAGTGCATGAAACTCACTGACTCTTCAGTAAAAGAGAAGCCAACAGAATTACTGTCTAAAAGGTCAGAATTTGAAAACTACTGTTTCCAGAGGCTCAAATGATTACTTAGCTAAAAAAGAACCGAAGTTAAATTCCATATAGGAATTTAATCTAAAGATTCTAAGTCTATTTATCAAAAAGTTACTAACTGACTTAGATAAAGAGACATAAGACTCAATTGTAAACTATCATAGAGTGCATAGGTATGAGGTAACATAAACCTATAACCTTAATAATAACAGGCTGCAGTAGATCTTGTCAAACAAGTATACTAAAAAGTTGCAATGAGTAGTATGGAGGGATCAACAATATGAACATAGTGATCCCTACACCAACAACGGAAGAGCCTCCACTTTAGCCGCATAGAATAGCGAAGAAGAGGATCTCCTATAGTAAGAAATCGCGTCCAAAGCTCGTCCAGTACAATGCTTACAATGCAATATGGACCACACAATGGAATACGTGAAGGTTGCGACCTTGCGGGTTGTGATAAAGATGACACGATTTACCCAGCGAAAAAAGATCCTCTCATTGAGGAAGATTTCGCGTTAAGTCCCACAGTAGACATCAGAGTAAATTACCCACGGTCTCTGTGAAGATAGAGATGCTATCAACAGAAATGTATTGTGGGTGTTTATCTTAGCAATACCTGCTGAAACAACAGCGCCGGAGGATACACGTATCCTATCATTCCGTCCTATTAGATCAATAGAGCGTTAACAACATTAGCTCAGAGATCCGGACAAGCCAACACATACGTCTGCAATTGATTAACAAGCTGTGTCGTAAATAAATCATCATTGGGCACTCCCATAGATAGCAAATCTGATTAAATACTTGTTTGTTGAGAGTCCAATCTGACGGCAACAAGCGACCCCTAAGTGAACGGGAGTCCGGTAAAACAATCAGACGACCCGGAATATGACGGACCGAAACAGAACTTGGTGTACTATAACCAACAGATGGATTCTTTCCATTAAATTGAATAACGGAAACGAATGAGTGCCTCCCTGGTTCCGGAGATACGCCACTACTGTCGAATTAACGGACAGGATTTGGACATGCGTTTCTGAATAATGTTCATGCACTGACATAAAGCAAGCCTAAAAAACATTATTCCGTGGAAGATAATTGCTTAGAAACTGCGGAACCCAAAGACCCTGGCACTTCGAATCCATTGGGATCAATATTATATCCCAATCTGTTTGACTGGCAACCGTCATAACTATAACACTCAGATCCGGCAACTGCAGTGGCACTCTCTGAGTCAACCACCGAATGTTTGCCCCAGTCTGAATCTCTTGTAACACTAGACAGATAAGAGAACGTGTAAATCGAGCAATTCATGGATTGCTGAAAAGTTGCCGTCGAAGAGAGGCTTCTCCGAGAACGAAGCGACTCTGAGAGAGTTCTTTACCTTACTATCCACGCGCGTGGATGTAGCTAGGGCTGCGTCACGCCTAACCAACTCCAATCAGCCACTGAAGGGCGGAGTTATACGTGAACAAACTACTGCCCTCAAAAGAAATCACATTGAGAATAATATCCCGTAAATCTTTTCTTGAAGACGTAATGATAACGCCTCAGTAAGGTGGATTACGTATGATAAAGCGTCTAAGTTAAGTCTACTAGACATCATTGCCGTTTCCAACATTGTGGTTGGAAAAGACATAGACGGCGAAAAAGAATATTTCCAGTCTTTAACCACGCCGTCTAGACGCATATGAACTCTCGGTATGCCCTGTTCTGCCAAAATAAATTATTCGTATAAATGATAAAACGGCAGAAATGAGCAACGCGGACAAGAAACTAAACTATCATGCTTGGTAGCAGGCTTGTATGCATATATAGCGTCGAAAAATAGAACACATGTTGTAATGACATTATTGGACTGCGTCGGTAAGTCAGGGACAATGTCCCTGAACCGATCCAAAATTCCGTGTCCAATGACGCTATAAGTCTCTTATCCAACATCGCAGCAATGTAGTCCGAAATAACAATCACTGGAAGATAATGCCAGAAGATATGAATGGCAGCTTCCGATGCTACGAAAGGGAAAACTCGAAATCCTTCGAATCCCTTTCGCCATCCTGTCGGACCCTATAAAGCGTTCGGTCGTCCGTACCTGATGCAACCGCGGACCGCACTTACCCAGCGTCGTCAGATAATTCCTGATTCGAGTAAGAAACTGTCGATTGCTGGGATGCTGCGAAACAACTGTGCTAACTCGGATAGCATGTCCTTCACTGAGGCCTGAGGAGAAGCGGTCCTACAATGCATTGCCACTGGAAGCTCCGTGATCGTTACCCCGTGCATACTACCAATATGCGAGCGAACGGAGTGTATAGGCCTCGTGTCCCTTGGCTACCGGATGGCGTGACCTATTTGCCGTGGAATCACTGAATGACGAAACTGATCGGATACTCAAGGTCACGTAGCCAATGTGCGGTCGTGTGCCCTGCTGTGAGGATGAGGAAGCATTATGGACAGTCTCTCGGACTGTCAATATAACGGAGCGTCCTGACCGACAGACATATGCTCCGAATGTAAAATATCTGAACCACAACATGCGGTCCCTTTATGTTGTTCGACGAGAGAGGGACCTCTCTCGCTCACCGCCCGGACGGACCTGGACAAGCCAGGAACCGGACTAACAGGCTTCCTCCGATCTGTCCTCAATCTGCCGTCACTGGGTGAGTACTACAGTAATTATAGTGCTCGCATCACCCAAATCTCCTTCCTAGACCGCAACGGACGAACCCGGCAGCCAAACCATTCAATGAATGCACGCTACACCGGGTGAGCTAGCGAATGTCACTCCGTCGATCCTACAAGGGATCTCTTAGGCGATAGACATATTCCATTAGCACTTATTGCCGCTAGCTCTTCATTAACTATGACGACAGAGGCACACTTTTGAAAGACATCTCCGTAACTTTGCGAACAAGAAACCAGAAATGCTTGGGTATAGCAAGCATATAATAATAATATATATAGCGTCGTTCAATAATTCGAAAGTTTGTGTGACATTATTGGACTATGTCGGAACTGAGGGACGATGTCCCTGAACCGAACCAAAAATGTCTAAGTCCACTGACGCTATCAGTTTCTCATCCGGCATCGCAGCATTCTGGTCCGATGAAAGAAGCTGTAGAAGATCAAGTCAGATGACATACACAACAGCATATGTTGTTCCGAAAGGGAAAGCTCGAAATCCTCCAAATCCCTTTCGGTATCCCGTCGGACCGGATGAAATTTTCGGACGTCCGTACCCGCTTCCGCGGAGCGTCCCGATCCAGCATCGTCGGATAAAAAATATGCGACAGATTCAGTTGATGCTGGGATGCTGCGATAAACTGTGCTATTTAGGAAAGCACGTCCGTTCCCGAGGCCTGTGCAGAAGCGGTCTTACGATGCATTGCCGCCGGAAGCTCCGTGTACGTTGACTCCTGCACACTTCCTATGCGAACGTCTGGAGTCTGCAGGCCTCGTGTCCCTGGCTACCAGATGGTGTGACCTGGTCACCGATGATTCTCTGACTGGCGAAGCTGACTGGATATCCGAGGTCACGTAGCCAAGAGCGGTCGTGTGCGCTACCATGAGAATGAGGAAGCCTTATTGACAGTCTACTCCGGACTGACTATATGTCGGAGCGTCCCGATCGGCGGACGTATGCTCCGAATGCGAAACATTTTGTACCACAACATCTGGGGCCAGATGTTGTTGTACGAGAGAGGGGCCTCTCTCGCTCGCCGTCCGGATGGACCAGAACGAGCTATGAACCGGACTAAAAGACTTCCTCCGTTCTCCCTCTAATCCGCCGTCACTGGGTGTGCATTTGGTTGATTTATAGTGCTCGCATCACCCCAAAACTCCTTCTAGACCGCAACGGACGAACCCGGCTGCCGAACCATTTGATGAATGGACGCTACACCGGGCGGGCTAGCGGACGTCAAAGGCCGTCGAACCTACTAGGGTCCTCTTAGGCAATTGGCGTATTTACATGAGCACTTTTCCGCTAGCCCTTCATTAATTGTGACGACGGAGGCACACTGTTGGAAGACATCACAGATACATCACCCTAATCTTGATCGTCTGAAATAGAAATTGATAAAGTAGAGTGACCCTGCGGGGAAAGGACCGGAGTGTCCAATTCCCCACTAACATACCGTGACATACGCTTCCCATGTTGTCATCGAAATCATACGATACAGAACAGGAGTTAATGCGAGTACACTGACCACATATAGAATGATTATAAAAGTCAGAGGAAGACTTCCTCTTATTACAATTGATCAAAATCCTTTCAATGTGAAAAGAAAACAAGTCCTGGTACTCGCACTAACCCCTGGCAATCAAAATACATAATAATAATATGATCCATTAATATAGAAAAAATAATTGAAATCAAAATATTTTGAAAAAATATTTTTTCAGAACAGCCCAAGTTTCTGAAAAGTAACGTTGAGCCCCAATGGATCCCAAGCCTAAGTGTGGACAAAAATTTTAAAAATATTTTAAACAATTTATTCAACACTTACGAACAATAATAATGTATCTAGTTATGATTAAAATAACATCAAGATATTATTTTCAAGAAATCCCCCCCTCACACAGAGGGCTGTTGTAAATGTAAACAATGAATGTAAAAACACTAAAATAAGACTCCAGGCACCCAGGCCCGGAATCAGTTACCAAAAATACACTATCTGATGCAAAACAGAGACTTCCAGGGAAGAAACTGCAGAACATCAGATGGTAGATGCAGAACACAACGCCTAACCACCCGTAGGTGAAGACGTAAACATGGGGAAAAGAACAGAATTCATTCTGTTATTCAGCTAAAACTCCCAAGAAATTTTAGTAATAATAATTACAAAAACTATGCCAAAAGCATGGGAGAATAGCAAGGGGGGACTTAAAGGACAGGAAGAGAGGAAAACACTCAAAAATCAGTGTAACTAAATAATCAGAATGACAACAAAATGGCTGCTGCCTCGAAAATAGGTAACTTAACATAATTTCATTCAAAATTTTTAAGTTACAGCCCTGATAATATTCTGTCACACATTTTTCCTCTCCTCCTTCTCTATCCTCCTTAGAATCACCATTTCACTAATATTTATGTGTCTGGCATCATTTAAACTGAGATTTACAAGCACAAAGATCAGTCAGATGTTAACTGATGAAGGGCCAAACTTAGAATGATTAATGGCGCCAATTTCGGAACGTCCTTGACACTGCGCATGCGCAGTAGAGGTGAAGTGTGGAGGGCCATTCAGGACATGTTTTCTTTGGTTTTAGATGCAAATTTTGGGGATTGGGGGGCAAAATTTGTGTTTGGCCCTATATTTTAAGAGTTCGCACCAGCTATGTCTGGGTCATTGGTACAGTATAAAAATATCCCCCACTGCTACCCTCTCCTTCATGACCACTCCCCTCTTCTTCGTTCCAATCCCACAGCACCCTCCTGTGGATGCCTTTCACCAAAGTCCAACTAACCTAATAATTTCCTAAGTCTGAAAGTGTGAACAGCACCAGATGTAAGAAGGTTGCTTGGAGAGTACTTTGTTAGTTAATAAACAAAATACATTCTGGGGTCCAGTATTTTGTAAAATAAATGTCATTCCTCATCATTTTTATAGCATTCCAGTGTCTTTCTGCGTCATTTTGTGTCATTCCGGTGTTTAGGAGGACCCCTTTTTCAAGATCCTTCACATGCACACTTGTGTCCTGTACAAAGCTTTTCTTGTCACCACTAAACCTATTTTTTCATGTGTTTCAATTCCACTCGTGTTTTTCTGGGAATAGACGGCCCAACAGTTAACAGTCGTCAGCAAAATGAAATAAAAATTCAGTGTTAGAAAATACGTCCGTTGTGTATACATTTGCGGCATCCTAAGCGAGGTAACCTACTTTCAAACTGGGTCATTTTGTTGAGTCGCTTAAGTCACCTATTTTCGTTTCGACACTTGAAGCTCCGACTGAAATGGAACAAAATAGAAATAAAAAATCCGCCAAAAGCAACAATGGAAACTGATCGTCGAGTGATTTCAAATAAATGGTTGTTCATTTGACAAACGAAAATGCCCATTTATCACACTTAAGCACATTTGATTCTTGAAAATAATCGTTTTTATGTAAACCTCGGATCACTCAGTTCAGCTGTTCCTCATTTTGGCCAATTTTTAGAGGGCGACTTGTAATCGCCCCAACTATTTTTCTAGGCGACTCTGGGCTTAGAAGGGCGACATAATCGCCCTAGTCGCCCTCACGGCTGGTCCCTGATGTGATGTATCCCATGGTACTAAACATTCACACAAAAAATTTTTCAAATCAGCGCTGTCACATGGAAGTTCAGTGCAAAAATCTGATTGCACCTAATTTTGAACAAAATGGCTGCCATCGGCCATCTTGAATTTCGGACCGTACCCCAAAACACTCGTTCTCGTCCCACGGTGATATCAAAGGTACCCAAGAAGTTTCGTAAAGATCGGTTTATAAATACGGCCTCTAGCCCGAGCTGTATTGGCATTTGCACTTACAGTGCTGAAATTAACACTAAATACATCAAAGGTAGTCTAATTTGCATAATTTACGAATGAGAAAAAAACTCGTATTATATGTGATGTATCCCATGGTACTAAACATTCATACAAAAAATTATTCAAATCAGCGCTTTCATATGGAAGTTCTGCGCAAAAATCTGATTTCACCTAAGTCTGTACAAAATGGCCACCAGTGGCCAACTTGAATTTCGGATCAGACCCCAAAACAGTCGTTCTCATCCCACGTTCATAACAAAGGTACCCAAGAAGTTTCGTAAAGATTGGTTCATAAATATGGCCTCTAGCCCGAGCCGTATTGAATTGTTGACGGACAGCCGGAGGACACTTTGCTAATTTGCATACTATTGGCAGTATTGGAGAGTAGAGAAATTCTGTAGGTGTGTTTAATGAATAACTCATGACACTTCACTAATTTGCATATTATTGGGAGACCCAGTAATGGAGTGCGTGGACATTTTTCAGCCGTGTTTTATGCATAATTCTTGACAGCTGAAATTACACAAGTGCTGTATAAAGTGAGCATGTGCAATGTGATTTTTTTTTGGTGACAAGCTTGTCTGCATTTCTGATATGGTTCCATCAGTTACATAGCTTTCTGTGAGCAACTTGACACATTTTTGACATGTGGTCGCATCTTATCTATATTAAAAAGCATAATAACTTATGACTGAAACTGGAGTAGGAATAACCTGGGCCGATTGGAAATATTGGACCTGACATTGTTAAAAAACTGCCTATTTCGCATCGGGAAATGTGCCAATATCGAACCTTGTAGACACCCATGTTGAATCTGACTAATTCCCAATTTTACACAGTATATCAATAAAATCTGCAAAATCCAGCTTTCATGAATTTCAGAACCCAAAAATAAAATGGATAATCAAGAATATTCCAAAATAATCTCGTTTTCTAAAATACAAATATTCCAAGTGTGAAATATTCCAGTTTCTGACTGAGAATAACAATGAAGAAAGCAGAATAATTTATAGATCTCCCATGAGGTGTATGCAAGACCTATTGTGCTGGATTTCTTAAGCATCTATCACCATTTCAGAGTTATGTACACATATACCTTTGGAACAATGAGATGAAGGATATTAAAAGATATTCAGGATTATTCCATGTTGTCAAAGAAAAATAATTCTGTTACAATTTTGTAAAATATTAAGGTATATTCTTGAACATAAGGATTCACAAACATTACTGATTATAGTCCACACTGCCCAGAACTGGCTGGAACATTATAAATACTTTATTCAAGGCTATTCATGAATATTCTTGTTCATTACTATTCCCAGATATTCCAGGTGCAACTTAACATTCTAGAATATTCATGAAAATTCTGGGATATGTTCATACAATATTCATGAATAATCTTCTAGAATGTTCAGGAATAATCTCCTACAATATTCATGAATAATATTTTTGAATATTCATGAATAATTCTAGAATATTCAAATTCAAATTGTATACCTATGCAGGTTCTCTGATCATTCCTAAGCTTTTCTCCATCAGGACAACTACAGGTGTATCCATCATCTATGTTCTGGCATGTATCTTTGTAGGTACACAGATTTGTTTCATCATTACGGCATTCATCAATATCTACAAAAAGCAATTATATGTGTGATATGGTCATATGCATGAAATGATAATGCTTTAGTGCTGCTTGTTAAATAAGCATGATTAACATTTTCAGTCAGGTGAGCTAAAAATGAAATGAAAAAATAGATTTACCTATGCAGTTGATGAGATCTGTTGCCAGCTTATAATTACTCTTGCAGTAGCATTCAGCTGTTTTCACACCACCTGTCTCAAAGATTCGACAACCATAACTACAGTTTTTGTTCAAAATTTCTTTGCATGGGTCAGAAACTGAAAAAGACATAAAAATCAAAACTTGAAAAACTTACACACTAGTAAATAATGAAAGTGTCAATGACACTGTAGCTCAACTTGTGTAAGACATGTACATGTATAGTATGTGACACAGCAATGACAAACATACTAGATATCACGGAGATGGAATCCATCTCTGCGGGCCACGCAGCAACAAACCGGTGTTAGGTATAAACTGATGTGAACCGTAATACTAAAATATTTCAAGCAATAGGTAAAATCTGATTAAAATCCCTTCCCGGACACAAACTTGTCAGAAAGAACCCGCAAATTCTGAATGTTACAGCCCGGACACAAACTTGTCAAGAAAAAAAAAAAATCTGAATAATTTGACCTTGAGGTCCAAGTTCAAGGTCAAAGCATGGCAACCTTGGTACGCGACACATCGTCTTGAGATAATATACCCACGTCAAATATCAAAACCTTATCAATTAAGAGAGAAAGATTACAGCCCGGACAAGTTTAGTTACAGACGGACAGATGGACGGAAGGACAGACGGACGGACTCTCCAACATTTCGGGTTTATGGGCTACCAAAAAAACATTTTGTATGTCCAAAACCTTATTTTACCCAGAACCCCACCCCTCCACCCTAGAACTTATATTTAACCCTAACCCCACCCCTCCACCCAAAAACCCCACCCTACCCCACCCAAACCCTAAAAGCCCACTCCAGACCCTAACCCCCACCCACCCCAGGACCTAACCCCCAACCTTAAGCCCTACCCTGGGGCTACCCCTAACCCCCACCCCACCCCCACCCCACCCCTGACCCAACCCCACCCTAGCCAAATAAATAGGATTAGGAGCTATTTTTTGGTTTAGGGGCTACTAAAACCCCACCCCACCCCACCCCTGACCCCAACCCTTCCCCCCCAGGACCTAACCCTCCCCAACCTTAAGCCCTACTCTGGGGCTACCCCTAACCCCTAACCCTACCCCACTCCTAACCTTAACACTACCTTAATTTTAGGTAGCCCCTAATAATAATATCCCCTAAACCCCCAATGTTGGCCCGGATGGATGCAAGGACGCACGGACAGAGCGATCACTATAGGGCGTCCGCCTCACGGCAGGGCCCTAATAAAGTATTGTAACGGTCTGTACATAAATGCTGACTGTAGCCTGTAACAAATGTATAGGTAAAGTATTGTAAAGGTGGGTGACAGTTAGATGCTAAACTAGAAAAGAAATCTTTGAGTCCCAGAGTGGGTCTGACTGAACCCCAAAATATTTGTTCTCGTAGCACAGTGATAACAAATGCACCACAAAACACACTCGTTCCTGTCCCAAGGTGATAACAAAGGTACCCAAGATGTTTCATGAAGATCGGTTCATAAATCAAAGTTCATCTAATTTGCATAATTTTTGTACGAGAAAAAAACCTGTATTATATGTGATGTATTCCATGTTGCTAAACATTCATACAAACATTTATTCAAATCAGAATTTTCATACAGAAGTTCTGTACAAAAGACTGATTGCACTAATTTTGGTACAAAATGGCTGCTGGCGTCCACCTTGAATTTCGGACCACACCCAAAAACACTTGTTCTCGTCCCACAGTGATAACAAAGGTACCCAAGAAGTTTCGTCAAGATTGGTTCATAAATACGGCCTCTAGCCTGAGCCGTACAGAAGTTGTGTACAAAAACCTGATTGGACCTAATTTTGGAACAAAATGGACACTGGCAGCCATCTTGAATTTTGGACTGAAACACTCGTTGATCCAAGGTGATAACAAAGGAACCCAAGAAGTTTCGTAAAGATCGGTTCATAAATACAGCCTCTAGCTCGAGCCATATTGGACATGTGCACTTACTGTGTATAAGCAGCACTGAATAAATCAAAGTCATCTAATTTGCATAATTTATGCACAAGAAAAAAACCTGTATTATATGTGATGTATTCCATGTTACTAAACATTCATTCAAACATTTATTCAAATCAGAACCTTCATACAGAATTTCTGTACTAAAAACTGATTGTATCTAATTTTGGTACAAAACAGCCACCAGGAGCCACCTTGAATTTTGGTCTGCACCTCAAAACACTCGTTCTTATCCCCAGGTGATAACAAAGGTACCCAAGAAGTTTCATGAAGATCAGTTCATAAATAAAGCCTCCAGCCCTAGCCGTATTGACATGTGCACTTACAGTGTATAAGTAGCACTGAATAAATCAAAGTTCATCTAATTTGCATAATTTCTGCACGAGAAAAAAACCTGTATTATATGTGATGTATTCCATGTTACTAAACCCTTATACAAAAATTTATTCAAATCAGAACCTTTCATACAGAAGTTCTGTACAAAAAACTGATTGCACTAATTTTGGTACAAAAGGGCTGCTGGGGGCCATCTTGAATTTCAGACAGTGAAGTGATAACAAAGGTACCCAAGAAGTTTCATAAAGATTGGTTCATAAATACAGCCTCTAGCCTGAGCCATATAGAAGTTGTGTACAAAAATCTGATTGGACCTAATTTCAGTACAAAATGGCCACTAGCAGCCATCATGAATTTTGGACTGCACCCAGAATCACTCGTTTTCATCCCAAGGTACTCAAGAAGTTTCATGAAGATCGGTTCATAAATACAGCCTCCAGCCCTAGCCGTATTGATATGTGCACTTACAGTGTATAAGTAGCAGTGAATAAATCAAACTTCATCTAATGTGCATAATTTCTGCACAAGAAAAAACCCTGTATTATATGTGATGTATTCCATTTTACTAAACATTCATACAAAAATTTATTCAAATTAGAACTTTCATACAGAAGTTCTGTACAAAAAACTGATTGCACTAACTAAAGTACAAAATGGCTGCTGGTGGCCATCTTGAATTTCGGACCGTACCCAAAAACAATCGTTCTTGTCCCACGGTGATAACAAAGGTACTCAAGAAGTTTCATAAAGATCGGTTCATAAATATTGCCTCTACCCTGAGCTGTATTGAATTGTTGATGGACAGAAGGACGGATGGATGGACAGACGGATGGACGGACGTTCTAACAATTGGTACTTATGTGGCTATTTTTATGGGACTACAATAAAATGCATGTCCATTATATTGAAACAAGTGATTTTGGGGAAAATATTTGGGGTAGTAGCAAACCCTGACCCTACCCTTTACTGACCCTAACCCTACCCCCCCCCCCCCCCAATTCTAAACCCCACCCTAGACTAATGAAAATTCATTAAGTGCCTAGTCTTTTTTACTAAAATGCATGTCCATTGTATTAAAACAACTTTTTGGGTGAAAAAGTTTTGGGGTGATAGCAAACCTTAACCCTACCCTTTACTGACCCTAACCCCCACCCCACCCCAACTCTAAACCCCACCCTAGAATAATGACATTTAACTATATGACTAGTCACATAAATTGCAGTAGTCACCTAACCCCCATTTGTACCAACAAATAGCCCCCTAAATCCCATATGTCTGCCCGCACAGACGGACGACGGGCCATGGCATAACCTCAAATTTGACTTATGTTAAAAAATCAAATACAATACTATGATCACAAAAGTGATTTCTTTCTTGAACAGATCATGAACTCATTGAGACACACTTAAACAGTGGGTTCAAGATTTCCTAAATAAAAAATCAATAATCAAAACCAAATCAAGAAAAACAAACAAAAATAGGCCGATGAAATCGTCAGATGTGTACCCATACGTGCAACTAGTAGAAAGCTGTATGACGGAGGGCCACCACGGATGCCGACATAGTAACCTGAATAAATATATAAAGTAACATGACAATCGGATTGATTTATTTATTTATTTTATTGATGTTTAAGGTCACATATTTATGCACAATGGCTAATCATGACCGTGACAGTTTTACGGGTGGAGGAAGCCGGAGTACCCGGAGAGAACCACCGAGCAACGATGAGCAGCTGTCAGCTCCCCAACATCGTAACTCCGCACTGCAGCACAGGCAGGGTTAGATTGGTTGAAGACATGCGTACCATCGACGTGCAGTACGCCTTAGTACACGGCGTTATCGTGCCCCCACGCGGGCAATGGAGATGAAGTGTCTTGCCCAAGGACACAACGCGGTTGCCGCAGGTGGGATTCGAACCGAGGACCTCTCGGCTTGCAGCCTGCACCTCTACCTACTGAGCCACCGCGCTCCCATCGGATTGATATTTTTTGAGTTATCTCATGCCAAAGGGATTGGAGGAATTTTCAATTTGAAGGATAAAGGGTTAATATCTCAGGATCAAATTATCAGATTAACACCAAAAACTATACAGCTCAGCACATCAGTAACCTGAACACAATTATAAAGTAACTTGACAATCCAAGAAATATTTTTCAAGTTATCAAATGCCAAAGGGATTGGAGGAATTTTCAATCTGAAGGATAAAGGGTTAATATCTCAGGATTAAAATAACAGATTTACACCAAAAACTATACAGCTCGGTACATCAGTAACCTGAACACAAATATAAAGTAACTTGACAATCCAAGCAATATTTTTCAAGTTATCGAATGCCAAAGGGATTGGAGGAATTTTCAATTTGAAGGATAAAGGGTTAATATCTCAGGATTAAATTATCAGATTTACACCAAAAACTATACAGCTCGGCACATCAGTAACCTGAACACAAATATAAAGTAACTTGACAATCCAAGCAATATTTTTCAAGTTATCGAATGCCAAAGGGATTGGAGAAATTTTCAATTTGAAGGATAAAGGGTTAATATCTCAGGATCAAAATAACAGATTTACACCAAAAACTATACAGCTCGGCACATCAGTAACCTGAACACAAATATAAAGTAACTTGACAATCCAAGCAATATTTTTCAAGTTATCGAATGCCAAAGGGATTGGTGGAATTTTCAATTTGAAGGATAAAGGGTTAATATCTCAGGATCAAATTATCCGACTTACACCAAAAACTATACAGCTCGGCACATCAGTAACCTGAACCCAAATATAAAGTAACTTGACAATCGAAGCAATATTTTTCAAGTTATCGAATGCCAAAGGGATTGGAGGAATTTTCAATTTGAAGGATAAAGGGTTAATATCTCAGGATCAAAATAACAGATTTACACCAAAAACTATACAGCTTGGCACATCAGTAACCTGAACACAAATATAAAGTAACTTGACAATCGAAGCAATATTTTTCAAGTTACCGAATGCCAAAGGGATTGGAGGAATTTTCAATTTGAAGGATAAAAGGTTAATATCTCAGGATCAAATTATCCGATTTACACCAAAAACTATACAGCTTGGCACATCAGTAACCTGAACACAAATATAAAGTAACTTGACAATCCAAGCAACATTTTTCAAGTTATCGAATGCCAAAGAAATGGATATGGATGCCAGATGGACAGACGGACGGACGGATGGGCAGACAGATGGACAGACGGATGGACAAAGGATGGACGAACGACGGATGGTCACCCGGGATGCCGGCATTATGTGTACCATACATAGTATGGGTACACATAAAAATAGCACCTGAGATTCAAAGATCTTGCCTCTTTTTTCAACAAGTGAAATTCTGCAGGGTTGTGGGAGAGAATAATATGTAGAACTTCAACCAGATCATGAGCTTGGGGGTATTCTCTGTGCACTTTTGTAATTGCAGAACTATACTGACAAGTTTTTTATGAGCCTTTATGATATGACAAGGTAAAAAAGTTTCCAGTCATTATCTTCTCATAAAGAATGTAATACTGTTTTATAATTATTCAGTTCTTGCTTGAGAGAAAAACAGCTCATGACCCTTCATTGAAATGAGCTTTTCAAGAATTCTCTAAAAGGCTATCATAACCTAACATTTTGAAATAAAGAATAAAACTAGCAACTGATTCAATACAAAGCCACCCTGTACAATTTCAACTAGAAAAACTGTGGGTACTGCTCACTAAATGATACCACCCACTCCCACCAAAAAACATTTTACAACAGTAAAAGTGTGTTTAATGAAGAGAGCACAAACACTGACACTCCCACCACACACACACACACCTCCACCCCAAAGCTTGAACTGGCAAAGCCCATTTTTCAATATGTGAAACTGTAAAAATGAAAATATCTGAAAACAAAACAGAAGGTACAAATCTTCACTGTATGTAAAAGAATGTATGAGAGTTTCAATGAAATCCGTTCACTGGTTTAAGAGGAGTTGCAGATAGCAGATGTGTACCCCCCCCCCCCACCCCCACCCACCAAGAAACATTTTACAACAGTAAAGGTATATTTAATGTAGAGAGCACAAACACTGACACCCCCCCCCCCCCCCCCCCACACACACCTCCACCCTGAAGCTTGAATTAACAAAGCCCATTTTTCAATACGTGAAACTATAAAAATGAAAATATCTGAAAACAAAATAGAAGGTACACATCTTCACTGTATGTGAAAGAACGTTTGAAGGTTTCACTGAAATCCATTCACTAGTTTAAAAGAGGTCACGGATAGCAAATGTCAACAACCCTCCCCACTACCCCCCCCCCCCCCCCCCCCCCCCCCCCCCCCAGACACACACACACACACACAAGCTTGAATTGACAAAGCCCATTTTTAAATATGGGAAACCCTAAAAATTCAAATATCTGAAAACAAAACAGGAGGTGCACATCTTTAATACATGTAAAAGAATGTCTGAAAGTTTCAATGAAATCTGCTCAATGGTTTAAGAGGAGTTGCGGGTAGCAGATCTGTACAGAATGTCAATAGAATTTGACAAAGTTCATTTTTCAATATGGGAAACTGTAAAAAAGAAAATATCTGAAAACAAAATAGGAGGTGCACATCTTCAATGCATGTAAAAGAACGTCTGAGAGTTTCAATGAAATCCAATCACTGGTTTAAGAGGAGATGTGGATAGCAGATGTGTACCCCCCCCCCCCCCCACCCCCCAAACAACCCTATAGCATAACAGACAGACAGATGTATGTCAGAACATGAAATTATCTGAAAGAAAAATAGGAGGTGCACATCTTCAGTGTATGTAAAAGAATGTCTGAGAGTTCCAATGGAGTTTGTTCAATGGTTTAAGAGGAGTAGCGGATAGCAGATCTATACCCCTCCCCAATAAAACCTGAATTGACAAAGACCATTTTTTAATATGGGGAACTGTAAATATGAAAATATCTTTAAAGAAAATAGGAGGTGCACATCTGCAATGCATGTAAAAGAATGTCTGAAAGTTTCAATGAAATCTGTTCATTGGTTTAAGAGGAGTTGTGGATAGCAGATCTGTACAGAATGTCAATTGAATTTGACAAAGTTCATTTTTCAAAATGGGAAACTGTAAAAAAGAAAATATCTGAAAAGAAAATAGGAGATGCACATCTTCAATGTATATAGAAAAATGTCTGAGAGTTTCAATGGAATCCATTCACTGGTTTAAGAGGAGGTGTGGATAGCAGATGTGTACATCCATAAAGCGTAAAGGATGGACGGATGGACATCGAAATATGGCAATATCTGAAAGAAAAATAGGAGGTGCACATCTTCAATGAATGCAAAAGAAGGTCTGAGAGTTCCAATGGAGTTTGTTCAATGGTTTAAGAGGAGTAGTGGATACCAGATCTATACCCCTCCCAACTAAAACCTGAATTGACAAAGGCTATTTTTGAATATGGGGAACTGTAAATATAAAAATATCTAAAAAGAAAATAGGAGGTGCACATCTGCAATGAATGTAAAAGAATGTCTGAAAGTTTCAATGAAAGCTGTTCATTGGTTTAAGAGAAGTTGCGGATAGCAGATCTGTGCAAAATGTCAACTGAAGTTGACAAAGTTCATTTTTCAATATGGAAAACTGTAAAAATGAAAATTTCTGAAAAGAAAGTTAAAAAATTTATAGTAATTTATATATTTTTTATACTTACCAATGACCCAGACTTAGCTGGTGCTAACTCTTAAAAATATAGGGCCAAACACAAATTTTGCCCCCCAATCCCCAAAATTTGCATCTAAAAACAAAGAAAACATGTCCTGAATGGCCCTTCACACTTCACCTCTACTGCGCATGCGCAGTGTCAAAGACGTCCCGAAACTGGCGCCATTAATCATTCTTGTAACCAGTGCCTGGTAAGCGCTATGTACTCAGCGGGGAGGTATGAGTTCCCAACTCCTGGGAGGGCCATCCCCGTCTGGGTCATTGGTAAGTATAAAAAATATATAAATTACTATAAATTTTTTAACATTTTTATACTGTACCAATGACCCAGACTTAGCTGAATAGTAAAAAGGCTGGAGGGCCTAGGACATAGAGCAAGTTGAAATACGCTCAATTATATAAAATAGAGTCATCCCCTCTAGGGGAAAAGGAGTATTAGGCCTTACATGTATCTTTCTTATTTATGATAAATTAGAAAGACACAACACCTTCCAAAATTGAGCATCATAACATCCATGTACTCTATTAATATCCAGTATAATCCTAATACTAATAATTTTTAAAGTAAGCCAATAAATAAAGTCTAGAGAATAGAGACTCTTTATACTCCTTAAAAGTGTCTGAGGATTGTATAATAACGCCCGTTTGACACGTGATATATTCAAAAGCTATACTTTAAAAACTATGACCTGAATGAATTTTTAAAACATAAACTTCTCACTTAAAAGCCATCCCAGTAACAGCTCAGAATTACTAACTCCGGAGGAGGTATCCCCTCGTTTTCATAATAAAACAGGTGACCCAAGGGAACACACCCCCCCCCCCCTTTTTCTTGCCCTGGGTCAAATAGCCCAGAGCAAAGAGGGCAGCAGGACGGAGTCACTGCCGGAACAGAAAGCCTACCTAGCTATAGTAGCAACTGTTAAGTGAATGACATTCTGAGCAGTAGATAATAGACCTAACAATGGAGGCCTCCAAAAATGGACTTAATATTCTGAGATAAAAATTCATGAATGTGGATGGCTGAGCGCAATGAGCAGCCTTCAAAAATTTATAATAGCAGCACTATTAGTGTAAGCCCAAGATGTAGAAAGAGCTCTTACTTCATGAGCCGAAATCTCAAGCACAAACTGCTGAGTCAATGATATACCATAAGCAGTACCAATAGTTAATTGAATCCATTAGCAATAGAATGGAGCGTAATGTCCTTCTATTAGGCATCAAAGACAGAAGAAGCTTACGTCCGTACTAATAAACTGATATCTGTTTATAAATACGTAAACTCTAACCGGACAGAGTAAAGGCCTATGGCCGTACGAAGACGGAAGGACCTTAATAACAATAGGTTCCGGATATTATTAGGAGCCTGACTCTTAACCAAAAATCCAACCTAAGTAGTAAAGGAAGTAGTGTTTCCGTCACGACAAAAGTGAGAATCGTCCACCGATAGTGCATGAAGCTCACTGACTCCTCAGTAAAAGAGAAGACTAACAGAATTACTGTCTTAAAAGGTCAGAATTTGAAAACTACTGTTTCCAGAGGCTCAAATGATTACTTAGCTAAATAAGAACCGAAGCTAAATTCCGTATAGGAATTTAATCTAATGATTCTAGGTCTATTTATCAAAAAGTTTCTAACTGACTTAGATAAAGAGACATAAGACTCAATTGTAAACTATCATAGAGTGCATAGGTATGAGATAACATAGACCTATAACCCTAATAGTAACAGGCTGCAGTAGATCTTGTCAAACAAGTATACTAGAAAGTTGCAATGTCAAGTATGGAGGGATCAAAAATATCAACATAATGATCCCTACACCAACGACGGAAGAGCCTCCACTTTAGCCGCATAGTATAGCGAAGAAGAGGTTCTCCTACAGTAAGAAATCGCGTCCAAAGCTCATCCTTGCCATGCAAGAAGGACCACACAACGGAATACGTGAAGGTTGAGACCTTGCAGGTCGTGATGAAGTTGACACAATTTCCCCAGCGAAAGAAGATCCTCCCATGGAGGAAGTTTTCGCGGTAAGTCCCACAGTAGACACCTGAGTAAATTTAACCACGGTCTCTGTGAAGACAGAGATGCTATCAACAGAATTGTATTATGGATGTTTATCTTAGCAATACTTGCTGAATCAACAGCGCTGATTGTCGTTTCCAACATCGTGGTTGGAATTGACATAGACGGCGAAAAAGATAATTCCCAGTCTTTAACCCCGCCGTCTAGACGCATATGAACTCTCGGTATGCCCTGTTCTGCCAAAATAAACTATTTCCTAGAATTGATAAAAGGCAGAAGAGCATTGCGGATAAGAAACTAGACTATCATGCTTGGTAGCAAGCTTATATATAGCGTCGTTAAATAATTCGAATGTTCTAATGACATTATTGGACTGTGTTGGTAAGTCAGGGACAATGTCCTTGAACCGATCGAAAACTCTGTGTCCAATGACGCTATTAGTCTCTTATCCAGCATCGCAGCAATGTAGTCCGCCGGAACAACCTGTGGAAGATAATGCCGGAAGATACGTATGGCAGCTTCCGTTGTTCCGAAAGGGAAAGCTTGAAATCGTCCGAATCCCTTTCGCCATCCTGTCGGACCCTATAAAGTGTTCGGTCGTCCGAACCTGATGCAACAGCGGAGCGCACCGACCCAGCGCCGTCGGATAATTCCTGATCCGACCGAGAATCTGTCGATTGCTGGGATGCTGCGATAAACTGTGCTAACTTGGATAGCATGTCCGTCACTGAGGCCTGTGGAGAAGCGGTCTTACGATGCATTGCTGCTGGAAGATCCATGTTCGTTACCCCGTGCATACTTCTATTATGCGAACGAACGGAGTGTATAGGCCTCGTGTCCCTTGGCTACCGGATGGCGTGACCTGTTCGCCATGGAATCACTGAATGACGAAGCTGGCCGGATACTCGAGGTCACGTAGCCAATGTGCGGTCATGTGCGCTACTGTGAGGATGAGGAAGCATTATCGACAGTCTCTCGGACTGTCAATATAACGGAGCGTCCCAAGCGGCGGACATATGCTCCGAATGCGAAATATCTGTACCACAACATCCGGTCCCATATGTTGTTGTACAAGAGAGGGACCTCTCTCGCTCGCTGCCCGGACGGACCTGGACGAGCTAGGAACCGGACTAAAAGGCTTCCTCCGATCTGTCCTCTAATCCATCGTCACTGGGTGTGTACTAAAGTTTATTATAGTGCTCGCATCACCCAAATCTCCTTCCTAGACCGCAACGGACGAACCCGGCTGCCGAACCATTCGATGAATGGACGCTACACCAGGTGAGCTAGCGAATGTCAACTCCGTCGATCGCACTAGGGACCTCTTAGGCGATTGACATATTCCATGAGCACTTATTGCCGCTAGCTCTTCATTAACTATGACGACAGAGGCACACTTTTGAAAGACATCTCCGTAACTTTGCGAACAAGAAACCAGACATGCTTGTTAAAAGCAAGCAAATAATAATATATATAGCGTCGTTCAATAATTCGAAAGTTGTGTGACTTTTCTGGACTATGTCGGAACTGAGGGACGATGTCCCTGAACCGAACCAAAAATTTCTGTGTCCACCGACGCTATCAGTTTCTTATCCGGCATCGCAGCATTCTGGTCCGACGAAAGAACCTCTAGAAGATAAAGTCAGATGACATAAACAACAGCTTATGTTGTTCCGAAAGGGAAAGCTCAAAATCCTCCGAATCCCTTTCGGCATACCGTCGAACCGGATGAAATTTTCGGACGTCCGTACCTGCTTCCGCGGAGCATCCCGCCCCCCAGCGCCGTCGGATAATACATGATGCGACAGATTCTGTCGTTGCTGGGATGCTGCGATAAGGTGTGCTATTTGGGATAACACGCCCGTCACCGAGGCCTGTGCAGTAGCGGTCTTACGATGCATTGCCGCCGGAAGCTCCATGTACGTGGACTCCCGCACACTTTCTTATGCGAACGTCCGGAGTCTGCAGGCCTCGTGTCCCTGGCTACCGGATGGTGTGACCTGGTCGCCGATGATTCTCTGATTGGCGAAGCTGACTGGATATCCGAGGTCATGTAGCTAAGAGCGGTCATGTGCGCTACCATGAGAATGAGGAAGCCTTATTGACAGTCTCTCTGGACTGACTATATATCGGAGCGTCCCGATCGGCGGACGTATGCTCCGAATGCGAAACATTTTGCACCACAACATCTGGGGCCAGATGTTGCTGTACGAGAGAGGGGCCTCTCTCGCTCGCAGTCCGGATGGACCTGGACGAGCTAGGAACCGGACTGAAAGGCTTCCTCCCTTCTCCCTCTAATCCGCCGTCACTGGGTGTGCATTTGGTTGATTTATAGTGCTCGCATCACCCCAAAACTCCTTCTAGACCGCAACGGACGAACCCGGCTGCCGAACCATTCGATGAATGGACGCTACACCGGGCGAGCTAGCGGACGTCAACGGCCGTCGAACCTACTAGGGTCCTCTTAGGCAATTGACGTATTTACATGAGCACTTTTCCGCTAGCTCTTCATTAACTGTGACGACGGAGGCACACTTTTGGAAGACATCACGGATACATCACCCTATTCTTGATCGTCTGAAATAGAGATTGATAAAGTAGAGTGACCCTGCGGGGAAAGGACCGGAATGGCCAATTCCCCACTAACATAACGTGACATACGCTTCCCATTTTGTCATCAAAATTAACACATACAGAACAGGAGTTAGTGCAAGTACACTGACTACATATACAATGATTATGAAAGTCAGAGGAAGATTTCCTCTTATTACAATTGAACAATATCCTTTCATTGTGAAAAGAAAACAAAGTCCTAGTACTCGCACCAACCCCTGACAATCAAAATACATAATAATATGATCCATTAATATAGAAAAAATAATTGCAATCAAAAAATTTTGAAAAAATATTTTTTCAGAACAGCCCAAGTTTCTGAAAAGTAACGTTGAGCCCCAATGGATCCCAAGCCTAAGTGTGGACAAAAATTCTAAAAATATTTTAAACAATTTATGCAACACTTACGAACAATAATAATGTATCTAGTTATGATTAAATTAACATCCAGATATTATTTTCAAGAAATCCCCCCTCACACAGAGGGCTGTAGTAAATGTAAACAAAAAGTGTAAAAACACTAGAACAAGACTCCAGGCACCCTGGCCCGAAATCAGTTACCAATAATACACTATCTGATGCAAAACAGAGACTTCCAGGGAAGAAACTGCGGAACATCAGATGGTAGATGCAGAACACTATGCCTAACCACCCATAGGTGAAGACGTAAACATGGGGAAAAGAACAGAATTCATTCTGTTATCCAGCTAAAACTCCCAAGAAATTTTAGTAATAAAATTACAGAAAATATGCCAAAAGCATGGGAGAATAGCAAGAGGGGACTTAAAGGAAAAGGAGAGAGGAAAACACTGAACAAGCAGTGTAATTTGATTAACAAGAATGACCACAACAGGCTGTTGCCTCGAAAATAGGTAACTTAACATAATTTCATTAAAAAATTTTAAGTTACAGCCCTGATTATTTTCTGTCACTCATTTTTCCTCTCCTCCTTCTATATCCTCCTTAGAATCACCATTTCTCTAATATTTATGTGTCTGGCATCATTTAAACTGAGATTTACAAGCACAAAGATCAGTCAGATGTTAACTGATGAAGGGCCAAACAAAGAATGATTAATGGCGCCAATTTCGGGACGTCCTTAACACTGCGCATGCGCAGTAGAGGTGAAGTGTGGAGGGCCATTCAGGACATGTTTTCTTTGGTTTTAGATGCAAATTTTGGGGATTGGGAGGCAAAATTTGTGTTTGGCCCTATATTTTTAAGAGTTAGCACCAGCTAAGTCTGGGTCATTGGTACAGTATAAAAATATAGGAGGTGCACATCTTCAATGTTTGTAAAAGAACGTCTGAGAGTTTCAATGAAATCCTGTCACTGGTTTAGGAGTTGCGGATAGCATATGTGTACCCCCCCTAAAGCGTAAAAGAAGGACGGATGGGCAGACGTTCGGATGGACCAAGTGAACACTATATACCTCCCACTTTTCAAGTGGGTGGTGTAATAAAACTGATGCATACATGCAACCTGTAGCCTGTGGTTAAGTACATGGCAGCTGTGGTGGCTATTGTGGTTGACCTGCCGAGATCTCAACTGCATGTTCTAATCTAGGTATGAACCTGAATATGCATGTGAAATATGGTGATTATCGGGAAAAAACTGTGGGCTCTACCCAGTGCTGAACAAATTGTGGACAGTGTTCTAAAGATATCCAAGATGGCTGCCATGGTAGCCATTATAGGTACCAATCATAGGACGTTCTCATCTTATCATCATACCCAGCAAATTTTCAAGAATATTGATGTGTAAATGCAGCCTGTAGTCAATGTTGAAGAAGTGTAAGTTGGTTACTGTGGTGGCCATTGCAGGAAGCCGACTGTAATCATAATAAGATGTTATTATCTAAATATGAACCTGAACATGCACACAAAATTTGGTGGTGATTGTATAAGAATGACAGGCTTTAGCCTGTGCTGAACAAATTGTGTACAGTGTTATGAGGAAATCCAAGATGGCTGCCATGCCAGCCATTATGGACAGGCAACCAATACCAAAATGGTATGTTCTTACTTACTCATCATACTAAGTCACCCTGCCAAATTAAAAGAAAATGCTGCATAAATGCGACCTGTAGCATGTGCTGAAGCAATCCAAGATAGCTGCTGTGATAGCCATTTGGGTGACCAACTAGGACCATAGAACAACATTCTTATCTAGGCATGAACATGCATATGATGTTTGGCAATGATGAGAAAAGAAATGCAGGTTGAAGCCTGTGCTGAACAATTTTTTGGCAGATTAAGAGACACACAAGCATCTGCATGTGCCATGACAATAGCTTACTTGGACTTCACAAAGTTAAACTGAAAATCCAAGTAAAGTGAATAATCAAAGTGCAAAAACTCCTTCAATTATCAAGAAACCATCATGGTTTTCGAACTTGTTACAAACACAGGAACAATATGAAGAAGATAAAGAAAAATCTGATGATTACCTTATCACAAAAACACTGAAATCTCTTAATTTTCATCAAATAGTAGTAGTTATCAACTTTGTCCAAGACATGGTCAAAATGATGTGGTACACCCAAATTTATTGAAATCAAAGAGTTACTATTCAAATAATCACATAAACATATGTTCCAGATGAATGGCAGAATGCCCACTGTGCATCCTTCCAGAACACTTGCAGAGGCAGCAAAGATTTGACTTAAAAGCACATCAGTGTCACTGGACTGAAAGACTTTCGCCTGCCAAAAAATTGTTTTAAAAATGAATGACTTCTGTCTACTTACCTTCAACACAACCTTTCCTATCAGGAGCAAGATTAAAGCCAAAATAGCATTCACAGTTGTAAGTTCCTTCTTTATTGACACACTTTTGATCACAGCCATGGCTACTAGCTGCACATTCATCAACATCTGTTAAATAGAAAATAAGAATTAGAAAGAAAAACAATTATGGAAAATTCTGTGAAAATACTTATTCTTCAAAAACAAAGACAATTATTTCATATTAAAATTGAAAATTATCTGAATCAAATGAAAAGGGACGAGTACAAAACAAGGACATTTGAGTCTGCAATAAGGCAAACTGAATTGTTTTCAGGCCAGAGAACTATACAATCAGTGAAAGTGTCTGCAGCTCTCACCTGACAAAAGCCCATCAAACTGAAGATTTCCAAAAAAATAATAAGATTAAAAAGATATAAGGGGTTTTGGTTCACAGGCAATTCCTCACTGAAAATTAACACCAGAGTTTTTTTTGGCTTGTAGTGTCTTACTATGGAATAGTGAGAGTTCTACATTTTGTGTTTTCTGATTGATATATATTCATTTGCATGTAACTGCAACAAAAGCATGTTTAACCCTTGCAAAGGGAGTGTGGTCGCTAAGTAGTTACGATATTGAACTTGAAGCCGAGGGGTATACACTCTGATACCCACCAGGGGTAACTGTGTTGTGTCCTTGGGCAAGGCACTTAATCCCGATTGCCCACGTGGGTTCGTGGTGGCACTGTGTACTGAGGTGCAATGCAAGTCGATGGTGCACCTATCTTCAACCAATGCTAACCCTACTTGTGTGGATATAGTTGGGGAGTCTGCCAGTTGCTCACCTTTGCTCAGTGGTTCTCTCTGATAACTCCAGCTTTCTCTACCAGTAAAACTGTCTGACACAAGGTGACCCTGGCTGTCGAAAGTGTTGTTAAACTAAATTAAAAAATCCTCAGCATACTGAGGGAAAAATATCAAAAGTTCAGAAGCAAATTTTTCCCACAATGCAACAAGGAATTTAAACAAGATGCTCGGCAGGGCCTGAAGCACTCACCTGACAATAGTTGTTCAAAGAAGGATTTAATTAGCATCCATAGCTAGTTACTACTCCAGAGGAATGAAGTTATTTAAATATTTATAACGCTGTTGTCCATGCCAGCTGATTTTTTTCTTGTACTGGGATGCTACCACAGAAATAATTCCCAAACGTCCAGTAATGCAATAAGTAACGAGACGAAATATCAACCCAGGAACTTAAATTGAATAAACTTGAGTCTGAGCCTTTCCCTTCCACCACCAGTATGCTGTATACCAAATGTGAAGGCATTCTGACTGGTGGATCTGAAGGAGAAGATTTTTAAAGAAATTTCCTCATATTGCACTAAGTTGAAATTCAGGCTACCATAGGGAGCCCAAATATTGACCCAGGGACTTGATTTCAACAGACCTGAATCTCATCCCCTAGAGATGTTGTTGTATACCAAATACAAAAGCATTCCAACTGGTGGATCAGGAGAAGATGATTTTTAAAGAAATTCCCACATATTGCACGAAGTTAAAATTCAGGCTCCCATAAAAAGCTCAAATATTAACTCAGGGACTCGATTTGAACAAATTTTATTTTAAAGTAATTTCCTTGTATTGCATCAAGTTAAATTTTGCATTCACATAGGAAGCCCAAAGCATTCTAACTGGTGGATCTGAAGGAGATTTTTAAAGAAATTTGGAAGCCCAAATATTAACTCAGGCACTCAATTTGAACAAACTTGTATCTCACCCCCTAGAGATGTTGTATACCAAATATGAAAACATTCTCACTGGTGGATCTGAAAAAGAAGATTTTTAAAGAAATTTCCTCTTATTGAACTGAGATAAAATTTAGGCTACCACTGGGTGCCCAAATATTAAGCCAGGCACTCGATTTGAACAAACTTCAATCTCACCCCCTAGAGATGTATATGAAATATGAAAGCATTCTGACTGGTCAATCTGAAGAAGAATATTTTTAAAGTAATTCCATTATATTGCATCATGTTAAAATTTGCATTCACAAAGGAAGCCCAAAACATTCTAACTGGTGGGTGTGAAGGAGAAGATTTTTAAAGAAATTTGCTCATATTGAACTAAGTTAAAATTCCGGCTACTATAGGGAGCCCAAATAGTAACTCGGGCACTCGATTTAAACAAACTTGAATCTCACCCTATAGAGATGTTGTATACCAAATATGAAAACATTCTGACTGGTGGATCTGAAAAAGAAGATTTTTAAAGAAATTCCTCATATTGCACCAAGTTGAAATTTAGGCTGCCATAGGGAGTCCAAATATTAACCCAGGTACTCGATTTGCACAAATTTGAATATCCATCCCTCCCTCCCACCCCCCCCCCCCCCCCCCCCCCCCCACCCACCCCCTAGAAATGTTGAATACCAAATATGAAAGCATTCTGACTGGTGGATCTAAAGAAGAGATTTTTAAAGAAATTCCCTAATATTGCACTAAGTTAAAATTCAGGCTACAAGGGGAAGCCCAAATATTAACCCAGAGACCTGAATTGAACAAATTTGAATCTGACCCCCTTCAAAGTTGTTGTACACGAAAAATGAAAGCATTCTGATGGGTGGATCTGAAGAAGATTTTTAAAGATCTTTCCCTCTATTGCCCCAAGTTAAAAATTCAGGCTCCTGTCTTGAGCCCAAATATAAACCAAAGGATTTCATTTTAACACACTTGTATCAGACGCCCCCTTATGATTATACCAAACAACAAAAGATTCTGACCAGAGGTTCTGGAGAAAATTCAAAAAAGAGTTTTGCAAATATGCTCAGCATTTTTTTGATGCCCCCCCCCCACCATATAGAACACCCTGACACAAACAATGGCAATTTTTATTACCATTGAATTATACTGGTCCTAAGGATGGTTCAAACCAAATAATAGCTCTCTGTTCCGTGTGGTCTGGAAAATATGGGCATTTGAAACAAGAGATGGACTTTCGTCCGGTGCATACCCCCACGTAGTGTACCGCCTAGTGTGGGCATACCTATGACTAACAAATATCATTTATGAATATTCTTGTACGGACTGATGGACGGATGCACAGATGGATGGACGCAATCCAGTATACCCCCCCACCCTCCATTTTCTTCGAAAGTTTTCAATAATTTCCAACAAAGTCAAAAAGTATGGTGAATTGTTTTATGCAATGAGGCAGAAGCCTTTGTCATAGGCAAACTGCATGCCATATTTCACTGAAATCCGATAACCACAATCCAGTATGCCCCCACCCCCCCCCCCCCCCTCCCATTTTCTTCGAAAGTTTTCAACAATTTCTAAGTCAAAAGGTATGGTAAATTGTTTGGTGTTTGGAAGTTTTATGCAATGAGGCAGAAACCTTTGTCATAGGCAAACTGCATGCCATATTTCACCAAAATCCGATAACCCATACCTGAGATACAGGCTGAACAGACAAATAATGTCTATTTCCTACAATTTCTAAGTCAAAAAAAGGGGGATAACTCTAAAAAGGAGAATGTGAGAAATATCGTTGAATCCTTTTTTTAAAAGCTATACCATAAGCAGTGTTCATGGCAAATTTCATTGCAATAGAACATTCGATACCCGAGATACGGGCTGAACAGACAAAATTTGGCTCGGACGGACACAATTTCTAAGTGAACAAGTAATAAAAAAAAAAAAATAATAAAAAAAAAAAATAACTAGTGTGGGCATACCTATGACCAACAAATATTATAAAATATAATAATTTACTTAAGTTATGAATACTTTCGGACGGACTCACACACGGATGCACAGATGGATGCATGGTCGCATGTAATCCAGTATACCCCCATTTTCTTCGAAAGTGGGGGTATAAATATTTCATTTTTTCGCTCCTGGGGTTCTCAGAGAGGACACAATAAAATAGGTTTTTTGCATGAATCAAGTACTTATGAATGAATAATACCACATATCAAAATTTGGTTTAAATTGGCCATTCGGTTCAGAAAATAGAAAATCTTGCCCCACCCATTTCAAAGGCAAATATTGATCCATGAACTTTGTTTGAACAAACTTGATTCTACACATCAAAAGAAAGCTCCATACCAAATATCAAGTCACTGTACCCACTGGCTCATGAGATAAAGATTTTTTAAGAATTTTAGAGCATTTTCCCCCACAACCTCCCTGGGACTGATTTGAAAGAAAACAAAATGTGATGTCAGAACAAGCAATCACCTCAAATTTAACTAAAATTGGTTCAGTGGTTTAAGAGGGGCAGGTGCAAACCCCCATGCTCACAGACAACAGGCGAAAGACAGTGAGAGATCACTGCAGCTCATCTTGACTTTCAGTCAGGTGAGCTAAAAATCCAGTCTTCTTTGAAAGGGCTCAGTGTGCAAAGGGTTAAAATACACAGCCTATTAATTATATTTTTGTAAATGTCCTGTTTGCTCTATTCTGCAAAAGATAACTCAAATAAAATGGGGGTGGGGGTGGGGGGTGGGGGTGGGCGCACTATTCGAAAAAGGTACATAAATATAACCCCCCCCCCCCCCCCCCCCCCAAAAAAAAAAAAAAATGAAAGAGTCAATGACTCTGTAGCTCAACTTGGATATGACAGGAATTAGTACTTGCTGTGACCAAGACAACTGAATAATGAATATGACAGGAATTAGTATTTGTTTTGGCCCAGTCAACAATAATAAAAGAATTACAAGGTGACTGTAATGGACTACAGATTAAGACCAATCATTGTAGATTATTATTTTTGTGTGGAAATTTTCAGTTCCAAACAAAATATTTTCAGACTAAAATTTTTTCTTCTTCTTCTTAAAATTGACCAAAATGCATCAAAACACAAAAAACTAATTTCCGGATTTTGGTCCAAAATTTTCCCACCCGGACACCTAATTTGCATAATTTATTCACGAGAAAAACTCTGTATTATATGTAATGTATCCCATGGTACTAAACATTCATACAAAAATTTATTCAAATCAGATCTTTCATTTGGAAGTTCTGTGCAAAAATCTGATTGCCCCTAATTTTGTACAAAATGGCTGCCAGCGGCCATCTTGAATTTCCGACCAGACCCCAAAACAATCGTTCTCGTCTCACAGTGATAACAAAGGTACCCATGATGTTTCGTAAAGATCGGTTCATAAATACGGCCTCTAGCCCGAGCCGTATAGGGATTTGCACTTACAATGCTGAAAGTAACACTAAATAAATCAAAGTTAGTCTAATTTGCATAATATAAGCACGAGAAAAAAACCCATATGATATGTAATGTATCTCATGGTACTAAACATTCATACGAAAAATTATTCAAATCAGAGCTTTCATATGGAAGTTCTGTACAAAAAAAAAATTTCTGCATCGTCGGTACAAAATGGCTGCTGGCAGCCATCTTGAATTTCGGACAGCACCCAAAAACACTCGTTCTCATCCCACAGTCAAAACAAAGGTACCCAAGAAGTTTCGTAAAGATTGGTTCATAAATACGGCCTCTAGCCCGAGCCATAGCAGCTTGGCACTTACAGCTCTGAAAGTAACACTAAATAAATCAAAGTCAGTCTAATTTGCATAATTTATGCACGAGAAAAAAACCCGTATTATATGTGATGTATCCCATGGTACTAAACATTTATACAAAACTTTATTCAAATCAGAACTTTCATACAGAAGTTCTGTACAAAAAACTGATTTTTGCATCATCGGTACAAAATGGCCGCTGGCAGCCATCTTGAATTTCGGACCACACCTAAAAACACTCGTTCCCGTCCCAGGGTCATAACAAAGGTACACAAGAAGTTTTGTAAAGATCGGTTCATAAATACGACCTCTAGCCCGAGCCATAGCCAATTGTTGACGGACGGATGGACGGACGGGCCATGACAATAGCTCAAATTTGACTTCGTCAAAGTTGAGCTAAAAATTACAAAAACAAAAATCAATGCCAGTTTTCAAATATCCTACCTTCCCCTCAACAAGCACCCAAAAATATGGCACCTGGGCTTCATTTGAACAAACCTGTAAAGAGTAATAATATACACCTGGAACTTAATTAAGCACCCCCCTGAAATGTTTCATGACAGTGAAGTTGCTGTTACTGATTATTATGTTTTAATGATTGGTATGTCTTGCAGTACATTTCATCTAGAGAAACATGATGTTTCTGGTTGATAGTGTATCCCAAACATATCCCCTCGTCCACGTAAAACCTGCTTCCCACGAATGTCACAAAAAACGCTATCATCTACATGCAATATCTGGGTATAAAACAAGAAAATTTATCACTTCTTTTATCAGTAAATGTTGACATGGCAAGGAGGAGACTGTCAAAGGCACTAAGATGACAAATCGTTGACATGCATGCAACAGGCATGCCATTCAAAGCTACTGGAAAGCAACTTGGCTATAGTCATTCTGTCATCAGCAAACTTGTCAGAAAACTTCAACAAACCAATGATGTTAAGGAATGACCAAGGCCTGGATAACCCCAAAAGACCTCTCGTCAGGAAGATCAGAGTCTAGCATGCTTCATTAGGTGTGAACCCTTTGCTTCAAGCGGGGTTTTGAAACACCTTTGGCTCCCCAATAGGCGTTTGTGCAATTGAACTGTCCGAAACCGTCTCAAAGCACTTGGAATGAGGTTCAGAAGGGTGATCAAGCATCAGCTCTGTCCAATCAGCATCAAAGACAACATTTGGAGCGGTGTATGGCATGACATTGGATTCTCAGGATGTGGGGGAGTCCATTGGTCAGCCCAGAGTTGGTTCCTGCTTCACGTCACAGTTGGTCGCATGAGCTTACATACCCAGGAACATCAGACCTACTGTTCCTTATGGTAGCGGATCAGTAATGATACCTCTCTCATGATTATAAACTTGATATGGTGACTGTATGTGGGAAACTCAATGGTCACCAGTACATGTTGTGCCTCATTTTGACAACAACCCATTGGCTATTCGCCCTGTATTCATGGACGGCAATGCAAGGTCATATCAGTCCCATGCTGTGAAAGCATTCCTTCTGAACAACACTATTACAACACTACCTTGGTCTGCATTGAGTACTGATTTGAATCCCTTAGAACACATCTGGGACTTTCTTGGACCATCGTGTGCTAGCAAGGGTTCCACCTGTACAGAATTTGGCTGATTTGGAAGCTGCATTGGTAGCATTAGGAGGAGGGTTCAGGCTGTCATCTGGGCACATGGTGGATACACTCGCTACTAACATCAGACACTGCTATTGGGTTCAGGAGGTCACAAGACAAAAGTTATATTTTTTGTCAGTAACATGTTTCATCATGGACTGTTCGAGCACCATACTTGTTGAAAGAACATTTTTCCATCAAAAACATTAGTGACAGATATGTGTAATTAGTGCTTTTAAAATAATGCTTATTTTCATCATTGTGTTGTCTTTCATTTGTCAATAGACCATTCTTTCCAGAAACAATCACTTTTGGTCATCTGAAAGATAGCATGAAAGCATTGACAGTTTCTATTAACACCACTGTGAAAAAAATTATAAATGCTAAGTAATTTGTATATTTTTATACTTACAAATGGCCCAGACTTAGCTGGTGCTATCTCAAAGTTATCAAGGGCCAAACACAAATTTTGAACCCCCCAATCCCCAAAATTTGCTTGTAAAACTGAAAATTAAAAGTCCTATCTGGTCCTCCATACTTTTACTCTCCGTGTATGCTCAGACACCAGGAAGTGACCGAAATTAGCGCCAACATCATTCTTTGTAGAAAAGAGTACTACATAATAACTCAGCAGGGAGGTATGAATGCCCACTCATGGGAGGGCCATACACGGCTGGGCCATTGGCAAGTATAAAAAAATATACAAATTACTTTAAATTTATAATATTTTTATACTGTAACTTAATGGCCAAGACTTAGCTGAAACGTAAAAAGGTGGAGGGTGTAGGACTTCAGAATTAGTAGACCAACATAGTTCCATAGCCTGTAATCCAAGGTGAAAGGAAATTAAATTTAAAAGGAATTACATGTATGTCTCTCTATACAGTAATAGAGAAGACATATTATCAATAAGGAATCAAATTCAAGTAATTCCATATTCTTAGCATGAAAACTATGCTAATTAGATGTAACGAGAACCAATTTTTTAAGGATAGTCTGGACTAAACCCCCAAAATTAGGATGGCATATTTGAGAATGAGAAGCTATCCCCCACAAACATACACCATACACAACAAACACAAGCTGTATCCAGGATATAATCTACATACAAAACAGCTTCACTCATAATTACATACTTCTCAAGCCTGATGAGATGTAAAAAATCCCCCCCCCCCCCCAACCCTTTTAGAAGGAATCTTCAAAAGGAAGAGGGGAGCGCTCTGGAATCAGTACAAGCGGTACCAATAAACAATATAAATATTCGTAGAATAGACACCTAGATATTAATTATTATTAATAAATTGGTGCTTAACGCCACTTCAGAAGCTAAGGCTATAGTGGCAATCCCGGTAATTAATATCGCCCGCTAGTAACGTATACCGGAGTCGGTATATGCAGATAGGTCAAAAATCGGTTATATAATGTATAACAAACACATGTCCAATAGAATCACAATGGACGATCTCTGGAGAGTAAACACACTTCCAAGGTAACCCACAGGCGATCCCATTCAGGTGTACAATAAATTCCAGTAAATAACACTTCTAGACATGTTCCATCCGATATCTATGTTCCTGGAAACGTGCGAATATACACGAGTGCAAGACAGGAAGATGTATTCAATTGGGTACCGTCATTAATAGAAACCTGGATCTAGAAATGGATCAAGCTATGATTAACAGACTCGCCACGGACTGCCTCAAAATAATTCATTGTTTCTAAGGTCCATACCATACAATAATACGTCTGCCTAAAAATGCAATTATTATGCACAAGAGCATTGAAATACCACATGTAATCATCTGAATACCACATAACTGACTAGACAGAGTCCCAGGTACCCCAAGGCTAGCAATTTATTGACGATGAATCATATGCTCGTATATGACTATAGACGAACAACCACAGGAATACAACCAACTAGAAAGTGGATGTGCGCATGAGGTCACCATAGAACATGACCCAGTCGCCAATTGAGAAGTCATGAAATGCATGTATGTACTTAAATGCATAGGAGGCTTACAGAAAGAAAGCTACGTCTTGCCCAGTAATCGCCTCTTAACAAGTTGGCAGGGGGATTCAAAATCATAACGAACCCCCTTCACCCACATTATTTGAATCATTGTGTTCATCATGAAATAGTATAGGAACCGCAAGGCTCCCTCACATCTGACCGACTCCATAATGCCACTAAGGGTGGAGAAGGACATAAAGAACAAATACTTCCCCTGATAAAGAAGGTCCTCTTGTGGAGGAAGCTTCCGGGGAACGTCCAATAACAGACACCTGAGAAGATTGATCCAAGGTTTCTGTGACTACAGAGGTACTACTATCAGAATTTCACGACAAGAGTGTTTGAACTAAACAGAATCGGCTAACTCAACAGAGTTGGAGGATACGGCTATCCTAGCATTCCATCCCATGAGATCAACAGAGCATCTACTGTGTACACTCGACGATCTTGGCATGATGACACGGACATTGGTAACTGATTGTTCCAGTGTGTTGCAAACAGATCTATCATGGAACGATCCCACTGGTAGCAAATCTGCCTGAATATTCGCTTGTTGAGAGTCTGGTCCAATGGCAACAGGCGACTGTTCGAGAGAGCGAATCTGCTAGTACATTCAGACGTCCGGTATATGACAGACAGATGGATGAACATGATGATTCATGACGTATAAAATCTTCTCTGTTAATTCGCATGGCATTGAATGAGTGTCGCCTTGGTTCCTGATGTAAGCTCCTATGTCGAATTGTCTGACAAAATTTAAACATGGACGTCAGCTCTCATGTGAATCCAATGTTGTAGCGCTAACCAAATTGATCTTTATGCACTTCTCTAGGAACCAAGGGTCCCAAAAACTCTAACACCTCAAGTCTGCAGGACGTAGGGTCTTGTGCTAACCCGCCTGACTCACATCCATCATAATCGTGAAAGCTGGATCCGGCAGTTGTAGCGGAACTCCCTGAGTTAACCACTGAATATCTGCCCAAATCAGAACCCCTGTTTTACTAGGGCCGTAAAAACAATACTGGTTTCGAGCGAATGCGTCATCACACTCCAGTTCTGAGTAAAGAATATCTGGAGGGGATGCGCGCACAGGCGACTCGTCGGGATAAGATCCGAAGCCACTCTGCACAGCCCCATCAGTCGCATGAATTCCTTCGCCGTTAAAGCGTCTGTGTGTAGACAAAAGCGAGCATAAGAACTGACAAATTTTGCACTGGGTAACGGCTGACAAACCAGATTGTTGTGAGTCTTGAAGCTCATTCCCAAGTGCGTGAACGACTTGGATGGAGCTATATCCGACTTTTTCTCGTTTACGATGAAACAATATGTCGGAAGAAAAGAAACAGACTCTTAACATTGTTCTGAAGAATAATTCTGTTGCCGTATCTCTGAAGAATGTCGTCCAAGTAAGCCGACATTACCACAGACGAATGAGTTCGGAAGTATGACATTACCGAGTAATGCTGCATAGTCGTTCACTTGAATGCTTGCTTTTACCGACCAAATGGTCCCCATATAGAATTTTGAAACTACATCCTCCCCGTGAAGAACCTCATCCCGTCGGCCTAGGGGAGCCTGACCGATAGTCCCGATCAGACCTACACCCCTTTCCCAAGTCGCAATATTGACGACCTCCAGAGTAATTGTAAGATGGCTTCTTGTACCCTCGTAAGGAGATCCCATTTGATGTTTAGATCTGGAACGTCTTCCTTTACTCTTGTCTGCAGAAGCGGGTTGATGAAATGCCGACTTCAACAGCAGATCACTTGACGCTTGAATACCCTGATTACACGCTGACGAAAAGCCCGGAGAGAGCTTTTCACTTTGTCATCGATAAGTGATGGCGACACAAGGGTAACATCACATATGAATTAACTCCAGATTAGCCACTGTAAGGGCGAGTTGTACGTGGAATACAAATTACCATAGAAAGAACTCTAAGAGAGGTACAAACGTTCTCCAATTCCTTTCTGTTGAGACGTTGTGCCATAGCACTGGTAAGGTGATCTGTGCAAGACACTGCTTCCAAATTCGCTCTACTTGGTGAAAATGCCATTGTTATTGTGTCTGAGTGAATAGTGAATGATGCAGGCAAGGATACATCTAGATCCCCAGGCTGCTCATTCAAATGCAGAGGAGCTCTCCGAACATCTTCTCCAACCATTTTTAATGAACATAGTCCATAAAGTTTAAATGAACGTAGTCCATGAAAAGGTATGTTTAAGGAATATGTAGCTAAGAAACCGTCTTTCCTTCTCGCAATCGAGAGGTTAAACACGGCATCGTCTATATGGACCGGAAATGAAAGGATTTCCTCCTTTGTCTGGATAAAGTTTGCGTCCAATGAAAGTTTGTGTTTCTTCCTTGTCGTTGCAGCATTTTGATTCGTCAGAACAAATTCAGGGTAGTATTGATGGATAAAATGCATCGCAACCCTGTGCTACTCTGAAAGGGAAGGGTAATCCTCTTCCTTATCCCTTTCACCATCCGAGAGAATCAGTTGCGAATAACGGTCCTTTGCATCTGCGTGAACAGGAGGCTGGACCGACCCAGCACCATCGACAGCTCAGGTTCTGAGACTGAGGGAGGCTGCATCTGCACTTGCTGGGATGCTGAGATCAGCTGTGCAATCTGCAACAGCAAGTCCGTCATCGAGGCCTGAGGAGCAGAACTCTTCTGTTTCCTAGCCGCTTGCTGCTCCAGGGACGGTGTGGCAGAGATGGATCTCTTCTCCGAACGTCCCAATGATCGAGGCCTTGTCTCCCTAGCTACCAGATGATCCGACTTCATGGGCGAAGAGTAGTTCCTTTTTCGTGCAGCAGGATGGACATCCGAAGTCGGTTAGCTAGGATGCAGTCGTGTGTGCTTTAAAAAAGTAGCGAAGGAAGCTGAGACTGAAGCCGACCACCGCTGCAGACTAGACAGAGCGCCCCGAGCGGTGGCCAGACAGATGCTTATCTCGTGCAAGTTTCCAACCAGAAAACTTCATTTTGGCTTGTGAAACGTAGCGGTGGAAGCTGTGACTGAAGCCAACCCCGGCTGCAGACTAAACAGAGCATCCGAAGTGGAGGGAGGACATATGTTCCGGCTCGTGCAAGTTTCTCATAACAACATTTGGCCCCAAATGTCTGTTAGGTTAGTGAGGTGCTCTCCTGCTCGCAGTCTATAGACCTCGCCGAGTACAAGAAACTTGTTGACTTCCTCCCTATTTCCGTCGTCACTAGGTGAACTATTTATATTAAAGTGCTCTCTCTACCCAATCCACTTCTTAGACCGCAACAGACTTACCTGGTGTTATAGCACCCATGGATGAAGTACCGCTTCACCGGTCGAGCTAGCTGCTTACAAGAGATTAAAACCCTAAACAAAAGGTCCCATCTCTTGCAATCATGAGCACTGCAGCTAGCTCTATATGCTCCATGGAGCGCGACACCGGTAGCACACTTGGATGGGTATCAGAATATCATCACCATGTTCATGTTCCTCTGAAATAGAAACTGACAAAATGAATTATAACGCAGTGAGAGTCCTGCCCTCAGTACCTCATCACCAACAACGTACCGTGACACCCGTCTCCAACATTAGTCATTCCAGTGAACACAAGAATGACAAGAGTCCACAGGAGAGCATTGACAAAAGTCGATATCAGACCTCCACACTAAACGACAAAATATATATAATTAAGATACATGAATAATCAGGCCACGAAATAACAAGATTTTGATAAACATTCCAGCAGGTTGCCTCATTTGACAATGGTTAACCTGTTGATCGGTTACCTAGATTTTATTCATAAACCTATTGGTTAACCATTGCATTAAAAGTATTAATACTGACAAAGCTTCTGACATACCCAACTACAGTTCCTCCCAAATTAGGTACATACATACACACCCCCCCCTCCCCACACACATACACACGCACATTCACGTATGCACGCATTAACATTTGTTGTTCTTTGCTTTATATGATTTTTGTGTCTAATAAAAATTAAAGAATTTTAATTGTTTATTTTGTTGTGTGGCTTATTATTACAGAAACCCAAACACATTTATCAGGAAATGGGAGTGGGAATTGGGCAATTGTGTGGGGATGGACGTCTGTATTGCAAATACATTGAACTTTAGGGCATGGGAGTTGCATTGGCAGTCTCTGATTAACATTGGAAAAGAAACAATTGTAAATCGTATCTACCTTCCCCTACATTTTGGAATCCGGAGAATGTAATCCAAAGTTCCAAAGTAAAACTTTATTTGTGCCACAATGTTTGAAATCTTTTGGAAAAACCCATGTTCACAACCATGCTTGCTGTTTATTCAAATGGAATAAGCACATAAATAAGAAGTCAGCATTGGTGAAGAAAAGACGTTTATAGAATGTGTTCGAAAATTTTTCTCATGGATTGGTAGGGTAAAAAGAGGCGGAATACAAATAATTAACAACAGCTCATTTGATTTTCAATATTTCTCCTTTTTATTGTATTGAAGACTTATTTTCAGCTTCGCGCAGTGCGAGAGTTAATACCTCACGTGTGGTAAATGTATTAACAAAGCAGTTAGCTCCCTTTAGATGTAACAGACAATCGTCTTTCTCAGAATCGAAACAAATTAATTGTTTCGAGAGCCAGAGGGCGCCGCGAGTTGGTACTGCAAATCTTCAGTACCGCTAATACTATAGATTTATACCCCCACAAGTACAGTAATGATTGAAACACACTGTATGATAACCGTATGAGCATTTTGTTCTCGTTTTGTTCACGGCAGTGCTTCTTTTAAATCAGTGGGAGGAAAAACGTTGAAAACTTTTCTCATCTAACTTGTCAGCAGGGGTCAGCCGAGTGGGCGACTTGGGAGAAGAAGTCGCCTTGTCATTCCTCAAGTCGCCTGTGCTTACATTGGGGGCGAAATTCAAGTCGCCCTCCAAAACTTCCTTGGGAGACATGGCAGTTTACTGTATTTTCTTATGTTTTATTTTTTCTTATGTTTTTATTTTTTTTCTTATGTTGTATTTTGCAAAAAAAAGTAAACACGGCTGCTGTTAAAGTCCGTCACACAGCTATGAAAATAGCCTAAACTAGCCCAAGTTTATATTTCTGAAAAGAATTCTAATGGCGTAGTCGTTCGAACAATTCGCCCCAACTGATAGCAACCAGCACAAAATGACTATTTAAAAACAAAGTGCCAGCCAAAACAACGAATCACACAAGACACGCATCAAGTTAATTAGAATTTATTCAAGATAACCACTGTTTCAAAACAAAAAAAATTGGATTGGAGACAGTACATCCATATTGAAATTGCTTGCGGTTACGCTCTGTTCCACTGAATAATTGGTTGCATTGAAATTCGCCCCGCAATTTGCATTGAATGTTTTTCTTTGAAAACTTGTGAAGTTGTGTTGGAATTTGGAATGGGGTTAAATGTAATAAGGCTACAATAGAAATCACAGGTATTTGGATGGATAAGAATGGCAGACCTTCAAAGCACCAATCGCACGTGTCAGTGTAAGATGGTTGGCAGAAATTGTCAGTTTTTTGAACAGTGTATTATTACCCAGCGCAGCCGGGAAGGGAGACAACTGAAGTATTTTGTCATTTACCTAAGAAATAAATTAACTCAAATTGTTAATAACGCTTAATTTACGAAAGATATCGAAAACTTTTTTAACTATGCTTTTCAACTCAGTTAGGGCATTCAGAAACCATGAATGACCCAGCTTCTTATATGAACTTGAAATTTATTTTAAACACTTTAAATATTTTTTTAAAAAGAATATACCTTCTATTACAGAGAAGAACACTCTCACCATGGGTCACACTAAATTTCAAATCTACTACGTTGAGGCAAATACAAAATTCAACTGCATGGTAACCTCAGCCATCACTGTTAAGCGAAGAGTTAGGGGGTATTCAGAAACCATGAACGACACAGTTTTGGGTTGGGTGGGGGGGGGGGGGGGGGGGGGAGGGGGGATTTTAACCTCTATTCTGTTATATACCATCTGACTTAGTTTTGTGTGTGTGTATGTATGTTTGTATAACTTTTATTTATTTTTTTCTCCACAATTGTGTCCTCTATGTTCATTTATTTTGTCACGATGTCATATACGTTTTATGTTTTTTTCTGATTTCTCCTTCATGTCCACTGACTTCTCCCTCCTGGGTCCTGACTTCTCCCTGAAGTTTCTGAAGGGAGAAGTCACTTCTCCCTAAAATCAGCTGCCAGGCTGACCCCTGCTTGTCAGCCATCGGTACGATTTTTGGTTAACCGATCGAGCGTTCGTCTGAAAACAAATCTACGTAACCAATAGGCGAATGGTACGAGCGTTCGCCTCTTATTTCGAGGCCTGAATAATAGCAATCAGAAATTAATTCAAAATATTTTTTTGAAATTTTTTTTTTGAAAAACGCCTAAGTTCCCAAAGGGAACATTAAGAGCCCAAAGGCATCCCAAAAGAGCCCAAGTGTGAACAAAATTCAATTTTTTTTAGCAACACTACCGGGATAATAATCCAATCAATTGGGAAAAAATTCCCACGAAGATCCAAACAATCAAGTTTCCCACTGACGGAAAACCGAACAACGCGGGTCATGTTTTCATGCGCGGAAAAAGTAGGACAATGTAAGAGAATACAAGCAATGAAAGTGTCAATGACACAGTAGTTCAACTTGTTAAGACATGTACATGTATAATATGTGACACAACAATGACATCTTGGTAATGACCCGATAACAAAGGTACATTTTAAGTATTGTAACAGTCTGTACATAAATACTGACCGTTGCCTGTAACAAATGTATAGGTAAAGTATTGTAAAGGTGGGTGACAGTCAGATGATAAACTAGAAAAGAAATCTTTGAGTCCCAGAGTGGTCCTGACTGAACCCCAAAATATTTGTTCTCATAGCACAGTGATAACAAAGGCACCCCAAAACTCTCTCGTTCCTGTTCCAAGGTGAAAACAAAGGTACCCAAAAAGTTTTGTGAAGATCAGTTCATAAATACGAGCTGTATAGAAGTTGTGACAAAAAACTGATTGGACCTAATTTCGGTACAAAATGGCCACTGGCAGCCATCTTGAATTTTTGACCGCACCCAGAAACACTCGTTCTCGTCCCAAGGTGATAACAAAGGTACCCAAGAAGTTTTGTGAAGATCGGTTGATAAATACAGCCTCTAACCCGAGCCGTATTGACATGTGCACTTCAGTGTATAAGTAGCACCGAATAAATCAAAGTTCATCTAATTTGCATAATTTCTGCACGAAAAAAAAAACTGTACTATATGTGATGTATTACATGTTACTAAACATTCATACGAAAATCTATTCAAATCAGAACATTCATACAGAAGTTTTGTACAAAAGACTGATTGCACTAATTTTGGTACAAAATGGCTGCTGGTGGCCATCTTGAATTTCAGACCACACTGCAAAACACTCGTTCTCATCCCACGGTGATAACAAAGGTACCCAAGAAGTTTCATAAAGATCGGTTCATAAATACAGCCTCTAGTCTGAGCCATATAGAAGCTGTGTACAAAAAACTGATTAGACCTAATTTCAGTACAAAATGGACACTGGCAGCCATCTTGAATTTTGGACCGCACCCAGAAACACTTATTCTCATCCCAAGGTGATAACAAAGGTACCCAAGAAGTTTCGTGAAGATCAGTTCATAAATACAGACTCTAACCCGAGCCGTATTGACATGTGTACTTACTGTGTGTAAGTAGCACTGAAAAAATCAAAGTTCATCTAATTTGCATAATTTTTGCACGAGAAAAAAACCCCGTATTAGATGTGATGTATCACAGGGTACTAAACATTCACACGAAAAATTATTCAAATCAGTGGTTCTGTGCAAAAATCTGATTGCACCTAATTTTGAACAAAATGGCAACGGCCATCTTGAATTTCGGACCAGACTCGAAAACACTCGTTCTCGTCCCACGGTGATACCAAAGGTACCCAAGAAGTTTCGAAAAGATCAGTTCAGAAATACGGCCTCTAGCACGAGCCGTATTAGCATTTGCACTTACAGTGCTGAAAGTAATACTAAATACATCAAAGTTATTCTAATTTGCATAATAAATGCAAACGAAAAAACCCCATATTATATGTGATGTATCCCATGGTACTAAACATTCATACAAAAAAATATTAAAATCAGTGCCTTCATATGGAAATTCAGTGCCAACTTGAATTTCGGATCGGACCCCAAAACACTCGTTCTCATCCCACAGTCATAACAAATGTACCCAAGAAGTTTCGTAAAGATCGGTTCATAAATACGGCCTCTAGCCTGAGCCGTGTTGATGGACAGACAGACAGACGGATGACAGACAAATGGCCATGGCATAAGCTCAAATTTGGCTTTGCCAAAGTTGAGCTAAACACTACCTATATATGAGAACGTTGTCAATGTAAACAAAGTCAATGTAAACAAGACATCAGGCACACAAAAAGGCCCAAAGTCAGAAAACAATCAATGCTACCAGATGCAAAGTTAGATCTTCATGCGAAGAAGAAACGACATATCGGATAGAAGATGCAAGACTAAACGACCTAACACCCCTAGGGTAAGGAGGTAACCATGGGGAAAAAACAGAATAATATTCTGTAATAAAAGTTAAACTCCCAAGAAATTTAATAAAATATTTCCATAAAAATTAGCCAAAAAGCTTAAGAGTTTAACAGGAAGAGTTCATGGAAGGATCGGGAAGGAATACTTAACAAACAGTGGAACAATCATTAACAATGAAAGTGTCAATGACACTGTAGCTCAACTTGCTAAGACATGTACATGTATAGTATGTGACACAGCAATGACAAACATCTAGGTAATGACCTGATAACAAAGGTACATATAAAGTATTGTAACGGTCTGTACATAAATACTGACCGTTGCCTGTAACAAATGTATAGGTAATGTATAGGTAAAGACATGTTCTCGTCCCAAGGTGATAACAAAGGTACCCAAGAAGTTTTGTGAAGATCGGTTCATAAATACAGCCTCTGCCCTGAGCCATATTGACATGTGTGCTTACATTATGTAAGTAGCACTGAATAAATCAAAGTTCATCTAATTTGCATAATTTCTGCATGAAAAAAAATCCTTTACAATATGTGATGTATTCCATGTTACTAAACACTCATACAAAAATTTATTCAAATCAGAACTTTCATACAGAAGTTCTGTACAAAAGACTGATTGCACTAATTTTGGTACAAAATGGCTGCAGGTGGCCATCTTGAATTTCGGACCACACCCAAAAACACTCGCTCTCATCCCACGGTGATAACAAAGGTACCCAAGAAGTTTCGTAAAGATTGGTTCATAAATATGGCCTCTAATCTGAGCTGTATAGAAGTTGTGTACAAAAAACTGATTAGACCTAATTTCGGTACAAAATAGCCACTGGCAGCCATCTTGAATTTTAGACCGCACCCAGAAACACTCGTTCTCATCCCAAGGTGATAACAAAGGTACCCAAGACATTTCGTGAAGATCAGTTCATAAATACAGACTCTAGTCTGAGCCGTATTGACATGTGTACTTACTGTGTGTAAGTCGCACAGAAAAAATCAAAGTTCATCTAATTTGCATAATTTCTGCACGAGAAAAAAACCCGTATTATATGTGATGTATCCCATGGTAATAAACATTCACACAAAAAATTATTCAAATCAGTGCTTTCATATGGAAGTTCTGTGCAAAAATCTGATTGCACCTAATTTAGTACAAAATGGCTGCCATCGGCCATCTTGAATTTCGGACCGGACCCCAAAACACTCGTTCTCGTTCCACGGTGATACCAAAGGTACCCAAGAAGTTTCGTAAAGATCGGTTCATAAATACGGCCTCTAGCCCGAGCCGTATTGGCATTTGCACTCACAGTGCTGAAAGTAACACCAAAAAACATCAAAATTAGTCTAATTTGCACAATTTACGCACGAGAAAAAAACCCGTATTATATGTGATGTATCCCATGGTACTAAACATTCATACAAAAAATTATTCAAATCAGAGCTTTCATATGGAAGTTCTGTACAAAAAACAGATTTCTGCATCGTCGGTACAAAATGGCGGCTGGCAGCCATCTTGAATTTCGGACCGCACCCCAAAACACTCGTTCTCGTCCCACAGTCATAACAAAGGTACACAAGAAGTTTCGTAAAGATCGATTCATAAATACGACCTCTAGCCCGAGCCATAGCCAATTGTTGACGTACGGACAGACAGACAGATGGACGGACGGACAGACGGACGACGGGCCATGACAATAGCTCAAATTTGACTTCGTCAAAGTTGAGCTAAAAATGATGACGTCAGGCGAATGTCCCGAAATTGGGAAACATGAAATAATTTTATAATTATTATAAAGTTACAGCCCTGAACGTCAAAAACCACCATTGACCATTTGGATCATCCAATAACAGCCTTGGATCCACCAATTCTTGCATTGATTTGTGTCTGGCAACCTTAAATGAAAGTGTCAATGACACTGTAGCTTAACTTGTGTGTTGTGTTTGATGAAAAGGATAATGTTCAATGTTTATGAAAGGATTATGAAATAAGGCAAGAATTGTGATAATTGGGAATATGTTCATTTCTGTTCCCTGTATGCTATGAGGTGTACACTGTACTAAAGAGCTGAGGGGTGGGTTAATATGACCTATCAGTTAATGTTATGTGGCCCTCACAGTTAACATTATCAACGAAAGTTACCAAGTTACAGTGAAATTATTCTAAAACAAGTCATCCTATCAAGTTACATTGAAATCCCTTCATAAATATGGCCTGTAGACTGTGCTGCTAAAGGTTTTCGGGCTTCAGGCCCCTGCAGCCGTCAGTTTCCCAATTGCGCCCAAAGGGGACGTTCTCATCTAGAAATTAAATGAAGTCAACCTACCAAGTTACAATGAAATCCCTTCATAAATATGACCTGTAGACTGTGCTAAAGGTTTTTGGGCTTTGGGCTTGGGCAGCCATCATGGCTGAATGATCGCAACCAAACGGGGACATTCTCATCTGGGAACAGCTGGAGTGATCCTACAAAGTTACAATGAAATCCCTTCATAAATATGACCTGTAGACTGCTCAAGGTTTTCGGGCTTTGGGCCCCTGAAGCCGTCACAGTTGACCAATCACGACCAAAAGGGGATGTCATCATCTAGGCATTATATGGAGTCAAACTAACAGGTTATTATGAAATCCTTCCATAAATATGACATATAGACAATGCTAAAGGTTTTGGGGTTTTGGGCTCAGGCAGCCATCAAGGCTGAATGATCGCGACCAAAAGGGGACGATCTCATCTAGACATTATTTGGAGTCATCCTACCAAGTTAAATGAAATCCCTTCATAATTATGACCTGTATAAACTATTCTAAAGGTTTCTGGGTTTCGGGCCCCTGTAGCCGTCACAGTTGCCTAATGGTGTCCAAGAGGGGCTTTTCTCATCTAGACATTATATGAAGTCAACCTACCAAGTTACAATGAAATCTCTTCATAAATATGACCTATAGACTGTGCTAAAGGTTTTCGGGCTTTGGGCTCGGGCAGCCATCATGGTTGAATGATCGCAACCAAAGGGGACAATCTCATCTGGGCACAGCTGGAGTGATCCTACAAAGTTACAATGAAATCCCTTTATAAATATGACCTGTAGACTGTCGTCAAGGTTTTCAGGCTTCGGGCACCTGTAGCCATCACAGTTTACCAATCACGACCAAAAAGGGATGTCATCATCTAGGTATTATATGGGGTCAACCTAATAGGTTACAATGAAATCCTTCCATAAATATGACCTTTTGCCTATGCTAAAGGTTTTTGGGCTGGGGCACCCATAAAGGCTGAATGATCGCGATCAAAATGAGACATTCTCATCTAGACATTATTTGGAGTCATCCTACCAAGTTACAATGAAATCCCTTCATAAATATGACCTGTTCACTGTGCTAAAGGTTTTTGGGCTTCGGGCCCCTGTAGCCATCACAGTTGCCCAATCAGGACCAAAAGAGGACTTTCTCATCTAGACATTGTATGAAGTCAACTCACCAAGTTACAATGAAATTCCTCAATAAATATGACCTATAGACTCTGTTAAAGGTTTTCGGGTTTTGGGCTTGGGCAGTCGTCACGGTTGGCAGATCACGCCCAAATGGGGAAATTCTCATCTAGACATCATAAGGAGTCATCCTACCAAGTTACAATGAAATCCATCCATATTAAACATGCAGACTGTGCTAAAAGTTTTTGGGTTTCAGGCTTGGGCAGCCATGATGGTCAATAGATCATGCCCAGAAGGGGACGTTCTCATCTAGGCATTATACAGAGGCATTCTACCAAGTTACAATGAAATCCCTTCATAAATATGACCTGTAGACTCTGCTAATGGTTTTCGGGTTTTGGGCTCGGGTAGTCAGTCATACCGGTTGCCCGATCGCGACCAAAAGGGGACGTTCTCATTTAGACATGACCCCAAACCTGCATATGAAATTTCGTGACGATCAGACAAGAACTGTGGGGTGTAGCCCGTGCTAAAGGAAAATGTGAACAGACTCACAGACTAACAGCCTCACAGACTAACAGACTTCCGCACGCGTGATGGCAATAGCTTATCTTGACTCTCTCAAGTTAAGCTAAAAAGGAGATTTTATAGCACAGATGTCATTTCATTGTTGATGACTTCAGGGCCAAACAAAGAATGATGTTGGCGCTAATTTCGGTCACTTCCTGGCGACTGTGCATGCGCAGAGAGTAAAAGTATGGAGGACCAGATAGGATTTTTAATTTTCGGTTTTGCAAGCAAATTTTGGGGATGGAGGGGGTTCAAAATTTGTGTTTGGCCCTTGATAACTTTGAGTTAGCACCAGCTAAGTCTGGGCCATTGGGTTATAGTACAAAAATTAAAATTTTTTAGTAAATTTTGTTTCTCAACATACCTACTACAATTGTTTACAATTGGCTGTAACGGAAGTGCAAGCCCTACTTCGGAACTAACTCAAGCTAAGAAACTTTTCCAAATGAGTTGGAAAAGTGGAAGAGTGCAAAAGCAGGAAAAAGATCGAAAAAGGGGTCGAGTGAGAGCGGCGCTTGACATTACAGGTACTCTCTCTGCATACCTATTGCATTTACCAAGCGCATGCGCAAGAACCGTGACGTTAATTCCGTATTTCCACCAAAGAGAAGTTTGTGATTTAGCAGGGAGGCAACAATATCAAAGATATCCCCAAGGAGGTGGGCCTCCAGTAAACAATTGTGGTAGGTATGTTAAGAAACAAAATTTACTAAAAAGTTAAAAAATTTATAGTAATTTATATATTTTTTATACTTACCAATGACCCAGACATAGCTGGTGCTAACTCTTAAAAATCTAGGGCCAAACACAAATTTTGCCCCCCAATCCCCAAAATTTGCATCTAAAACCAAAAGAAATCATGTCCTGAAGGACCTCCATACTTTGCCCTTACTGCGCATGCGCAGTGTCAAGGACGTTCCGAAATTGGCGCCAATCATCATTCTTACAAGCAGTGCCTGGTCAGCGCTATGTACTCAGCGGGGAGGTATGAGTTCCCAACTCCTGGGAGGGCCATCCCCGTCTGGGTCATTGGTAAGTATAAAAAATATATAAATTACTATAAATTTTTTAACATTTTTATACTGTACCAATGACCCAGACATAGCTGAATAGTAAAAAGGCTGGAGGGCCTAGGACATAGAGGAAAATCCAATAAGCTCAACTATATAATATAGAGTCAACCCCTCAAGGAGAAAAGGGGTATTAGGCTTTACATGTATCTTTCTTATTTTATGATAAATTAGAAAGATACAATACCCTTCATAATTGAGCACAATAACATTCATGTTCTCTATTAACATCCAGTATAACCGTTTATACTAATTATTTTTAAAGTAAGCCAATAAATAAAGTTAGTCCAGAGAATTGAGACTCTTTATATTCTTTAAAAGTGTCCAAGGATTGTATATTAACGCCCGTTTGACACTTGACATATAGAAATGCTTCACACCGAGCTACACTTTAAAAATATGACATGAATGAATTTTTAACATTAATATTACACTTTAAAACCATCCCGGAAACGACTCAGAATTACTGACTCCGGAGGAGGAATTCCCTTGCTTTTCACTATAAAGCAGGTGACCTAAGGGAACACCCTCCCCCCCCCCCCCCTTCCCCTTGCCCTGGGTCAAATAGCCCAGAGCGTAGAGGGCAGCAGGACGGAGTCACTGCCGGAACAGAAAGCCTGCATAACTATAGTTGCAACTGTTTAGTGGACGACATTCTGAGCAACAGATAACGGACCTAAACAATGCAGGTCTCCAGAAATGGACTCAATATTTCTGAGCTAAAAATTCGTGAATGTGGATGGCTGAGACCAATAAGCAGCCTTCATTAAATCTGTAATAGCAACACTATTAGCGCAAGCCCAAGAAGTAGAAAGAGCTCTTACTTCATGAGCCAAAATCTTAAGCACAGACTGCTGAGAAGAAGATAAATTTTCATAAGCAGTACGGATAGTTAATTGAATCCATCTAGCAATAGAATGGACCGAAATGTCCTTTCTATTAGGCATCAGAGACAGAAAGAAACGTTTTCGTCCCTTTCTGATAAACTGAGATCTCTGTTTATAAATACGTAAAGCTCTAACAGGACAGAGTAAAGGCCTACACCCGTCTGAAGACGGCAGCACCTTAATAACAATTGGTTCCGGATATTTATTAGGAGCCTGATTCTTAGCTAAAAATCCAACATTAGTAGTGAAGGTGATAGTGTTCCCGACACTACGATAGAGAGAATCGTCCACTGATAGTGCATGAAGCTCACTGACTCTTCTTGCAGAAGAGAAAGCTAAGAGAAAAGCTGTCTTATAAGACAAGAATTTGAAATCTACTGTCCCAAGAGGCTCAAATGGCTTTTCCTTCAGTTTAGGAAGAACCCAAGCTAAATTCCACTTAGGAATTAATCTAAGAGTTCTGGGTCTATTTATCGAGAAGTTTCTAACTAACTTAGATAAAGAGACATTAGATCCAATTTGTAAACTATCGTGGTGTGCATAGGTATCAGATAACATAGACCTATAACCCTTAATAGTAACAGGCTGCAGTCTGACCTCGTCAAACAAGTATACTAGAAAGTTTGTAATGTCTGGTATGGAGGGATCAAAAAATATCAACAGAATGATCCCTACACCAACAACGAAAAACCTTCCACTTAGCCGCATAGTTTAGCGAAGAGGAGGTCCTCCTACAGTTAGAAATCGCGTCCACTGCTCGTCCTGTAAAGTGTTTGCCATGCAAGAAGGACCGCACAACGGAAAAACGTGAAGGTTGAGACCTTGCGGGTTGTGATGAAGTTGACGCGGTTTCCCCTGCGAAAGAAGATCCTCCCGTGGAGGAAGCTTTCGCGGTAGGTCCCACAACAGACACCTGAGTAGATTTATCCACGGTCTCTGTGGAGACAGAGATGCTACCAACAGAATCTTGCATTGAGATTGTTTTATTTTTAGCAATACTTGCTGAATCAACGGCGCTGGAGGATACGCATATCCTATCATTCCGTCCCATGAGATCGATAGAGCGTCTACTACAAATGCTCTTGGATCCGGACACAGTGACACATACGTCTGCAACTGATTGTTGAGATGTGTCGCAAATAAGTCTATCATTGGCCGTTCCCATTGGTAGCAAATCTGCTTGAATACTTGTTTGTTGAGAGTCCACTCCGACGGCAACAAGCGACCCTTCCGTGAAAGGGAGTCTGCTAGTACATTCAGACGACCCGGTATATGACGGACCGAAAGTAGAACTTGATGTTCTAGAGCAAACAGAAGGATTCTTTCCGTTAAATTGAATAACGGAACGGAATGAGTGCCTCCCTGGTTCCGTATATACGCCACTACTGTCGTATTGTCGGATAGGATTTGGACATGAGCTTTGTGAATAATGTCCATCCAATGACGTAACACAAGCCAAAGCACCCACACGTCTGTCGCTTGGGACGCTCCATTGTATAGGCAGTCCACTGAGACTGCTCAGGCTTCCTCATCCTCTCACCAGCGCACACGACCGCACCTTGGCTACGTGACCGCGGATATTCTACCAGCTTCGCCGATCAGGGATTCATCGGCGACCAGGTCACGCCATCCGGTAGCCAGGGACACGAGGCCGGTAGACTCCGGACGTTTGCATAGGAAGAGTATGCGGGAGTCAGTTGATCTCTCCTATTATCCGCCGTCACTGGGTGTGCACCTTGTATGTTTATAGTGCTCGCATCACCCAACATTTCCTCCTGGACCGCAACGGACGAACCCGGCTGCCGAACCATTCGGTGAATGGACGCTACACTGGGCGAGCTAGCGGACGACAGCGCCGTCGATCCTACTCGGGACCTCTTAGGCAACTGTCGTATCTCCATGAGCACTTTTGCCGCTAGCTCTGCATTCAATTGTGACGACGGAAGCGCACTTTTGGAAGATAACATGGAAACATCACCCTGTTCTTGTTCCTCTGAAATAGAAACCGATAGACTAGAGTGACCCTGCGGAGAAAGGACCAGCATAGCCCTTTCTCCACAAACAACATACTGTGACACACGTTTCCAATGTTTGTCATCCCAATATTGACATATTGAACAGGAGTTAGTGCGAGTACACTGACTACAATTAATACAATGATCATGAAAGTCAGAGGAAGATTTCTTCCTATTACAATTTGAACAATATCCTTTCATTGTGAAAAGACAACAAGTCCTAGTACTTGCACAAACCCCTAAAAACAAAGATGCATAATAACATGATCCATTAACATTGAAAAAACAAATTGAAATTCAAAATAATTTTGAAAAATATTATTTCAGCGAAGCCCAAGTTTCTGAAAAGTAACGTTGAGCCCCAATGGATCCCAAGGCTAAGTGTGGTCAAAAATTTTAAAATTATTTTAAATAATTAATGCAACACTTACGGATAATAATAATGTATCTTGTAATGAGATAAACTACTCCAAAGGCAAAAAGCCCCCCTCAAAAGAGACTGTTGCCAATGTAAACAAAAAGTGTATAAACACCAGAAAACATGACTCCAGGCACTGACAATACTGACCCGAAATCAGTTATCAACAATACACACTATCTGATGCAAAACAGAGACTTCCAGGGAAGAATCTGCAGAACATCAGATGGTAGATGCAGAACACAACGTCTAAACACCCATGGGTGAGAACGTAAACATGGGGAAAATAACAGAATTCATTCTGTAACCAAGCTAATTCTCCCAAGGAATTTTAGTAGTAATCTTACTCAAAAATATGCCAAAAGCATGGGAGAATAGTAAGGGGGGACTTACAGGATAAGGAGAGAGGAAACACAGAATAAGCAGTGCAACTTCATAGCAAGAATGACAACAACAGGCCCATGCCTCGAAAATAGGCAACTTAACATAATTTCATTACAAAATTTTAAGTTACAGCCCTGAATATTTTCTGTCACTCCTTTTTCCTCTCCTCCTTCTATATCCTCCTTAGAATCACCATTTCTCCAATATTTATGTGTCTGGCATCATTTAAACTGAGATTTACAAGCACAAAGATCAGTGAGATGTTAACTGATAAAGGGCCAAACAAAGAATGATGATTGGCGCCAATTTCGGAACGTCCTTGACACTGCGCATGCACAGTAAGGGCAAAGTATGGAGGTCCTTCAGGACATGATTTCTTTTGGTTTTAGATGCAAATTTTGGGGATTGGGGGGCAAAATTTGTGTTTGGCCCTAGATTTTTAAGAGTTAGCACCAGCTATGTCTGGGTCATTAGTACAGTATAAAAATATTTTAATTTCTTCTCAACCTGCTTACATTTGTTCAGAATTGGGTGAATAAACAATAGGAGGAGGTGAATCACATAACCAATACCAACAAGCGCAGCAGAAAGAAATGCAAGGAGGGCAGAGAATAATAGCAAAACCTGTAAACGAAGAATGAAAGAAGCGCCTGAAAAGAACATGGCTGAGCGATGCACAAACCTGAAAAAACATATTTAACAAGGGTGCACAACAGCCTGAGCAGCAACGAGAGGGCCTAAAGAAAAAAGGTCCTCAGATTGCTGCTGTAGGTGGTGGAGATAAAGGGAGGAGAAAGGAGAAGCATTCCTCCAGTAAGCCACATTCATAACATCCCGGAGCGAAACAGAATTGGAGAATGCCCAAGATGTAGAAATGGTATGAACCTCATGAGCATTAAACTGGTTCGAAACAAGATCCGAAGCAGACAAACTGGAATAAGCCTGCTTGATTGCAAGACAGATCCATCTGGAAATAGAATGGGAAGAGATAGACTGCCTCCTAGGAATGAGAGATAGAAAGAATCTCTACTGCCCCCTCCAAATGAACTGCGCGTGATTAATGTAAGTCTTGATCGCATGAACAGGGCAAAGAAGAGGCCTCAAGCCATCGACAACAGGAAAAGCCTGAATGCAGATGGGAGGAGTTACCAAATCAGGAAATTGATTCTTGGCCAGAAACGAGCAATCAGCAGTGAAGGTTACACTGTTAGCCTTTCTGAAAAAAGCAGAATCAACAGAAAACGCATGAAGCTCACTGACACGTCTGGCAGAAGCAAACGCTAGAAGAAAAGCAGTCTTATAGGTGAATAAACGCATATCGGTCTCAGATAAAGGCTTGAATGGTGCCCCCTCCAAACAATACAACACCCATGCCAAGTTCCACTTGGGTGTAAGACGCAAAGCTCGAGGCCTCCTCAGAGAAAAGTGCCGAATCAGTTTGGAGAGAAAGAGATTACGACCGATGCACCGCTTTCCCACAAAAGAGAGTATCAGGCAGAGTATAGACCGATAGCCCTTGATAGTAACAGGCTGGAGGCCCTTACAGTCAAAAAGGTATACCAGAAAATCTGCAATTTGAGTGATTGAAGGATTATGGTAATCCACATTTTGAGCTGTACACCAGCGGCAGAAAACCTTCCACTTAGCAGTATAAGTCATGCCAGTGAAATGTCGCCGCGATGCAGAAATGCACTCCACTGTTCATCTTGAAAAACCTCTAACCTACCTGATAAAAGACAGACGTGAAGGGGCAGGCTCGCCAGGTTGTTGTGATACTTCCTGGGACGACCCTGGGAAAGAAGATCGCGATGTAGAGGTAGACAAATCGGCTGATCTGCCAACAGAGGCCGCAGCAGATTGATCCACACACTCTGTGGAGACAGAGGTGTGATCAGAATGATCCTGCAACTGCAAGCACGAATCTTCGTCAACACCTGAGGAAGAATCGGTGCAGGAGGGAAAGCATAGCCGATCCAACCTGTCCAGTCCAGAGACAGAGCATCTACCACAAATGCTAGTGGATCTGGACAAGGGGAGACGAATGTCTCTACCTGATGATTTCAGTGAGAGGCAAAAAGGTCGACAAGAGGATGCCCCCACCGCTCGCAAATCGCCAGAAACACCGACCGATGCAGTATCTGGTGGGAAGGACACTGTCGTGTCAGGTCAGGGAGTTTGATTGAGACGTCCGGGAATGTGCTGAATGGCCCCCCAAGCATTTACATCCCACGCCAACAGTAGAAGATCCTGAGATAGCCGATACATGGCAATCGGATGTGTGCCACCTTGATTCTGTAAGTAGGCCACCACTGTCGAGTTGTCCGAAAGAAGTAGGACTGTGTGGTCCAACAGGTGAGAGATCCATTGCTGAAAACTCAACAGAAGAGCAAGGAGCTCGTTCTGGTTGATATGAAGGGCCATCTGCTCGCTGTCCCACTCGCTGTGCGTAAACAGACTGAGAGGATCCAACGTCGCACCAAAGCCCCGATCGCTGGAATCCACAGTAAGGATGCGATCGGCCGAAGGAAGATCCAACGGGACACCCTAAGTCAACCAGGGAACATTGGACCAAGGTGGAGGTGACAAAGCAGGGACCGACGAATAGGAAGTTCCAGGTCCAGAGGATCCACATTTGGACACCAATGATCCAACAGGAAGTGTTGGAAAGGTCACACAAACAAGCGACCCAGCGGAATGAGATCTGTCACCAAACTGCAAAGGCCCAGCATCCAAAGGAAAGTCCTGGCCGAGACCGAGGAGGATCGTCGCAGGTTCTGAGTCAAGGCAGAAAGGATCATCGCCCGAGTATTCTTTATAGGGCCCGTCGCCTTCAAGAAAATCAAAATCGTCATCCTCTGTAGCAGAAGAGACGTAGCCCAACTCGGGATGACCAGCGGAAACCTTCTGTGAATACTGAACAGCATCCAAAGGGCCAGTCGAGGAATCAAAGGAGGAGGAGGCACAGAGAAGCCAACTTGAGGGTTGCAAGAAAGCAACCAGGTGAGTGCCAAAACAGCCTGCCTCAGCTCACCCTGAGAATCCGTCGTAGCAGCCGCACCTGACAGAGTGTCTTCCCATTGGACCCTTCTAGAAGAAGAACTCAAATCTTCAGAAGGAACCACGTCAAAAGTCGATTAGCAGACAGAGTAGGGAGACGGTGAGAAGACACCGGAGGACAGTCCCAAGAGTGATGCCCAGGGGCAATCACTGACCTCTGCAAAACAGAAGGCCCTGCATGCAAATCCTCTAGAGAGACTGACGGCGTACGTCGATCGGTAGCTGGACCTGGGACTCAATGAGAAGACACCGGAGGATTGTCCCAAGAATGACATGAACCTGCCATTGGCCTCTGTGTGGCAGAAGGCCCCAACTGCCCATCCTCTGAGACCGATGACAAGCATTGATCGACACCACATTGTGAAGAGTGTCGAAATCCATTCCCAAATGACGAAATTGCTGAGAAGGAGATCCGACTTATCGCAATTCACTTTGAAATCCTGCGAAGTCAGTAGGCCAAGCAACTGCCGGACATAGGACTCCAGAACTGCTGCAATGTGGTGCCATAGGACAAGTCACAGCCGACTGAGTATGGTGAAAAGCGAGCACATGTGACATCAGTCGGGTGAAGGCCAAAGGAGCCAAGTTCAAACCGAATGGGAGAGCTTTGAATTGAAAGACACGATCCCGAAATGAGAACTGAAGGTATTTCTGTGACGCCAGATGAATGGGTACATGGAAATAGGCATCCTTCAGGTTGATACTGGCTGCAAAATTGCTCTGATGAATCAAACGTCGAACTGACCTGAAAGTCTCCAATGCCCGAAACGAGGTGCTATGATGGACTCGATCAGGATACTCAGATCGATAACAGGGCAAAACTGACCGTTTTTCTTTGGCACGAAGAAAAGTCTCGAGTAAAACTCCGGTGAAAGGGCGTTCCTGACCACCTCGATCACCCCTTTGGAGAAAAGATTGTCGATCTCCTGCACCATAAGGTCCCGATGCAGAGAATCGGAAGGGAGGATAAACAGGGGTGCCGACGGAAGGACAGTCGCAGACTGGATTGGATGATGTCAAGGACCCAAGGGTCCGACGTTATCTCTGGCCAGCGGCCGAAAAACAGCAACAACCTTCTCCCAACTAGAGGCGAATCAAGGTGAGTACCTTCATTTGCGGCTTCGACGAGGCCCCCGAGAGGAGAAACCACCCCTGGGAGAAGCAACAGAGTCCTGAGACTTTTCTCCCTAAGGCTGCCAGTGAGCCTGGCTGTGCTGTCGCTTCTTCTGAGCAGAAGGAGCGAATGGAGCCGAAAGCATGGCCAATGCAGAGGGCACTTGGCGGGCCTGGAACGACCACCACCCGCAGCAGCAGATTAGTCCAGCTGTCGTAACAAAAGCTGGTCCTTCGAATGACGAAGAACCTTACCATGGACAGCTTCCACGGAACCATGGAGCAGCTGAGGTCCAACCAAAGAAGCAGACCTCAGAACAGCACGCTGCTCAGAAGAAAGGGATGGAGAAGAATCCAACACTGCATCCCGGTGTGCAAGCTCCAAATTAGCCATGTTACAGGCGTGAGCGTGCATAAGGTTCATAAAAGCCTGCAACAAAACACACAAAGGAGCCTGAGCATCACCAAACTTCCCTGGCAGAAAATATGCAGCCAGGGTAGCGACAACATGGTCCGCGAGAGATAACATGCCCAGCATCTCTCGAGACAGGACCACCATAGATTCAACAACCACCATCGGGAGAACTGCCGACTTAGGCTTAGTCAACCTGAAGGAAGAAGAATCTTCATCCACAGTAATCATCCCTTGGAAGACTGGTGGACAGACGGATTCGTAGACACGAAACCGCGATGGAGGCAGAAAAGCATGAGATCATGAAAAGAAAGAACCCTTCAGGGCCTTGGAACGCATTTTGGCATCCAGTCCCTGGAAGGACTCAACAACTTCAGCCGACTGCAGAGGACGCAAAAACCCCGAACTAGAAAGCTCAACAGGGTTGTGGCGCTCCAAAGAGGACCGCGGCCGTATGGTCACTGATGGCTGGTCTGAAGGCTGAATGTCTGGCAATAAGCTAAAGACAAAATCTAAAGCCTGCCCCAAGACTGACGAGGGGGGCCCGTCGCCTTCAAGAAAATCAAAATCGTCATCCTCTGTAGCAGAAGAGACGTAGCCCAACTCGGGATGACCAGCGGAAACCTTCTGTGAATACTGAACAGCATCCAAAGGGCCAGTCGAGGAATCAAAGGAGGTTGTGCCTCAGGAGGCACAGAGAAGCCAACTTGAGGGTTGCAAGAAAGCAACCAGGTGAGTGCCAAAACAGCCTGCCTCAGCTCACCCTGAGAATCCGTCGTAGCAGCCGCACCTGACAGAGTGTCTTCCCATTGGACCCTTCTAGAAGAAGAACTCAAATCTTCAGAAGGAACCACGTCAAAAGTCGATTAGCAGACAGAGTAGGGAGACGGTGAGAAGACACCGGAGGACAGTCCCAAGAGTGATGCCCAGGGGCAATCACTGACCTCTGCAAAACAGAAGGCCCTGCATGCAAATCCTCTAGAGAGACCGACGGCGTACGTCGATCGGTAGCTGGACCTGGGACTCAATGAGAAGACACCGGAGGATTGTCCCAAGAATGACATGAACCTGCCATTGGCCTCTGTGCGGCAGAAGGCCCCAACTGCCCATCCTCTGAGACCGATGACAAGCATTGATCGACAGCCATTCTTGGAACACAGTGAGAAATCACCGGAGGAAGGTCCCAAGAGTGACAGCTAACAGGAGCTGTCACTGTCCTCTGCCGAACAGCAGGCCCTGGATGCCAATGTCCCAGCCCCATCCTGATAGTCGGCTCACCAGCAGGGGAGGGTGGAACAACAAATGATTCGCTCGAGGCCAACCAACCAGGAGCAAACCTAGCCAGATGAGACGGGATAGCCAGCAAACCCGAACTGCTTCGCTGAAAAGCCAGGGAAGGCTGAGAGCCCAGTGACACACCACCAGATACAGCCTCGGACCCCTGAGACTGTATACTATCCCCGGAAGAGATTACAGAGCCACTATCATACAAGATAGAATCAGCAGGAACAACTTCCACAGCAACTGTCGACGGCGCGTGAGGCAAATTGGAGAGAGTGACCGAGCTGAACTCGGAAAAACTCTCAACGAAAACAACCGCCTCAAGGTTGACATCAGAAGCCAAAGGAAGAGAGACCGTAGTCTCCACTTCAAGCATCCCAGCACAAGCACCATCAACAGTTGCAGAGGAACTTGCTACCGAAATAGGCTGACCGACATCCCGCCCGACAGAGTCATCACATGCACTCTCAGAAATCTCCAAGAGGCACGGCTACCTTTGCCCCGAGAATGAGGGTTTCTAGCCCTGGAGAGAACCACCTTGTTCACGGAAATCCAGAACTTATAGGACCAAACCCCACAAACTCCACAGGAATGGGCCTGTGAGCAATTGTTGCAAGTTACACAAGTAGCATGAACATCATCTACATGTTTCACCTGCAAACAAGATAGACAAGGAATTGTTTTAGGCATAGTCCAAAAATGTTGCAAAAGCATTTCAATTGGGAAAAAATCCCCACGAAGATCCACACAATCAAGCTTCCCACCGACGGAAAACTGAACACGGGTCGCGTTTTCACGCTTGGAAAAAGCAGGACAATGTAAGAGAATTCAAGCAATGAAAGTGTCAATGACACTGTAGCTCAACTTGTTAAGACATATACATGTATAGTATGTGACACAGCAATGACGAACATCTAGGTAATGACCTGATAACAAAAATACATATAAAGTATTGTAACGGTCTGTACATAAATACTGACCGTAGCCTGTAACAAATGTATAGGTAAAGTATTGTAAAGGTGGGTGACAGTCAGATGCTAAACTAGAAAATAAATCTTTTGAGTCTCAGAGTGGGTCTGACTGAACCCCAAAATATTTGTCCTCATAGCACAGTGATAACAAAGGCACCCCAAAACACACTCGTTCTTGTCCCAAGGTGAAAACAAAGGTACCCAAGAAGTTTCGTGAAGATCAGTTCATAAATACAAGCTGTATAGAAGTTGTGACAAAAAACTGATTGGACCTAATTTCAGTACAAAATGGCCACTGGCAACCATCTTGAATTTTGGACTGCACCCAGAAACACTCGTGAAGATCGGTTGATAAATACAGCCTCTAGCCCGAGCCGTATTGACATGTGCACTTACAGTGTATAAGTAGCACTGAATAAATCAAAGTTCATCTAATTTGCATAATTTCTGCATGAGAAAAAACCTGTACTATAGGTGATGTATTCCATGTTACTAAACATTCATACAAAAATTTATTCAAATCAGAACTTTCATACAGAAGTTTTGTACAAAAGACTGATTGCACTAATTTTGGTACAAAATGGCTGCTGGTGGCCATCTTGAATTTCGGACCACACCCCAAAACACTCGTTCTCATCCCACAGTGATAACAAAGGTACCCAAGAAGTTTCGTACAGATCAGTTCATAAATATGGCTTCTAGCCTGAGCCATACAGAAGTTGTGTACAAAAAACTGATTAGACCTAATTTCGGTACAAAATGGCCACTGGCAGCTATCTTGAATTTTGGACCGCGCTCAGAAACACTCGTTCTCGTCCCAAGGTGATAACAAAGGTACCCAAGAAGTTTCATGAAGATCGCTTCATAAATACAGACTCTAGACTGAGCCGTATTGACATGTGTACTTACTGTGTGTAAGCAGCAGTGAAATGAAAGTGTCAATGACACTGTAGCTCAACTTGACAAACTTGAACTTGGTAAGTTATAAATGAAATGGCAAAATTGAAGATCATTGGTACCAATGTTATTTTTTTTGCCAGTGGCAACATTTTTTGACAGAAACCGAAGAAAATCGAAAGCTCCCATCTAGAGGCCTCCCCAAACAAGCATACCAGGTTTCAAAGCAATCCGATCATAAATGTGCCCTGTAGGGTGTACAAAAGGGAAATATTGTGGTCTGACTAGATAAAATTCTAAGAACGTTGGCCGTGGCAACATTTTTTGACGGAAATGGAAGAAAATCGATAGCTCCCATCTAGAGGTCACCGTAAATAAGCATACCAGGTTTCAAAGCAATCTAATCATGAATGTGCCCTGTAGGGTGAGCCAAAGGGAAATATTGTGGTCTGACTAAACTAAGTTCTAAGAATGTTGGCTGCGGCAACATTTTTTTACGGAAATTGAAGAAAATCGATAGCTCCCATCTAGAGGTAACCCCAAACAAGCATGCCAGGTTTCAAAGCAATCCAATCATAAATGTGCCCTGTAGGGTGTGCCAAAGGGAAATATTGAGTCTTCTGACTAAACTAAGTTCTAAGAACGTTGGCCGCGGCAACATTTTTTGACAGAAATTTAAGAAAATTGATAGCTCCCATCTAGAGGTCTCCCCAAACAAGCATACCAGGTTTCAAAGCAATCAAATCATAAATGTGCCCTATACGGTGTGTCAAAGGGAAGTATTGTGGTCTGACTAAACTGAGTTCTAAAAACGTTGGCCGCGGCAACATTTTTTGATGGAAATTGAAGAAAATCGATAGCTCCCATCTAGAGGTCACCCCAAACAAGCATGCCAGGTTTCAAAGCAATCCGATCATAAATGTACCCTGCAGGGTGTGCCAAAGGGAAATATTGAGTCTTCTGACTAAACTAAGTTCTAAGAACGTTGGCCGTGGCAACATTTTTTGACAGAAATTGAAGAAAATCGTTAGCTCCCATCTAGAGGTCTCCCCAAACAAGCATACCAGGATTCAAAGCAATCTGATCATAAATGGGCCCTGTAGGGTGTGCCAAAGGGAAATATTGAGGTCTGACTAAACTAAGTTCTAAGAACGTTGGCCGCGGCAACATTTTTTGACGGAAATTGAAGAAAATCGATAGCTCCCATCTAGAGGTCACCCCAAACAAGCATGCCAGGTTTCATAGCAATCCGATCATAAATGTACCCTGTAGGGTGTGCCAAAGGGAAATATTGAGTCTTCTGACTAAACTAAGTTCTAAGAACGTTGGCCGCGGCAACATTTTTTGACAGAAATTGAAGGAAATCGATAGCTCCCATCTAGAGGTCTCCCCAAACAAGCATACCAAGTTTCAAAGCAATCTGATCATAAATGTGCCCTGTAGGGTGTGCCAAAGGGAAATATTGAGGTCTGACTAAACTAAGTTTTACGAACGTTGGCCATGGCAACATTTTTTGCCGGAAATTGAAGAAAATCGATAGCTCCCATCTAGAGGTCACCATAAATAAGCATACCAGGTTTCAAAGCAATCAAATCATAAATGTGCCCTGTAGAATGTGCCAAAGGGAAATATTGTGGTTTGACTAAACTAAGTTCTAAGAACGTTGGCCGCGGCAACATTTTTTGACGGAAATTGAAGAAAATCGATAGCTCCCATCTAGAGGTCACCTCAAACAAGCATACCAAGTTTCAAAGTAATCTGATCATAAATGCGACCTGTGAGGTGTGCCAAAGGAAATTGTGGACGTACGTACTAACGTACGTACGTACGCCGACGGACGAGAAGTGATGGCAATAGCTCAGCTTGACTTTGTCAAGTTGAGCTAAAAATCAAAGCTCATCTAATTTGCATAATTTCTGCACGAGGAAAAAAAAACGTATTATATGTGATGTATCCCATGGTACTAAACATTCACACAAAAAATTATTCAAATCAGCGCTTTCATATGGAAGTTCTGTGCAAAAATCTGATTGCACATAATTTTGTATAAAATGGCTGTCAGCGGCCAACTTGAATTTCGGACCGGACCCCAAAACACTCGTTCTCGTCCCACGGGAATACCAAAGGTACCCAAGAAATTTCGTAAAGATCAGTTCATAAATACAGCCTCTAGCCTGAGCCGTATTGGCATTTGCACTTTCAGTGCTGAAAGTAACACTAAATACATCAAAGTTAGTCTAATTTGCATAATTTACGCACGAGAAAAAAGTCTGATTGCACCTAATTTTGTACAAAATGGCTGTCAGCGGCCAACTTGAATTTCGGATCGGACCCTAAAACACTTGTTCTCGTCCCACGGTGATAACAAAACAAAGGTACCCGAAAAGTTTCGTAAAGATCGGTTCATAAATACGGCCTCTAGCCCGAGCCGTATTAAATTGTTGATGGACAGATGGCCAGATAGACAGACGGACGACTGGCCATGGCATAAGCTCAAATTTGGCTTTGCAAAAGTTGAGCTAAAATGAGCATAAATATAATATTATAATGAATCAATTTTCAGCTTGAGAAAAGGATGCAGTAAACTTGCACATTAATAACAATAATAGCAGTCAAAATGAAGTTGCTCACAAAGGAAAAAAACAATTTGACCTGCACAAGTCACAAAATTTCCGACCATGCACAATGGCGGAAAAAAAGGAATTGATGTCACGGTTGTTGCGCATGTGCTCGGTAAACGGAAGAGGTGTGCAGAGAGAGTACCTGTAATGTCGAGCACTGGTCTCGCTCGACCCCTTTTTCGATGTTTTTCTTGCTTTTGCACTCAACTTGTTTGGAAAAGTTTCTTAGCTTGAGTTAGTTCTGAAGTACGGATTGCACTTATGTTACAGCCAATTATAAACAATTGTGAGCAGGTTGAGAAGAAATACAGGGGGTGCTTAATTAAGTTCCAGGTGTACACTTACAGTACCTAGTAAGCAAACTGCTTTACATGTGTGGGACATCCATGGGTTGAAAAGCTTACTTCGTGTCAACTTTGCATCCAAACTCTCCTGCAGTCTCAACCTCTCAACAATAAGTCAACCCATATACTGTTAAACCTTTATGTCATGCACCCCCAGGCCAGAAACCTTTTTATTTGTTCTCTTTCAGTTTTTAAAGCAAAGCTACTTTTGATTTCTGGATGCTTACAAAATGATATAAAAAATGGACACCATATTTTAATCACTTTTTGTTGAAAACACATGCAAATAAATATACAGTAACTGAAAAAAGTAAATTTTTCTTAAGTCTCACTATTTCACACTAATTTGGAAAGACACTGCAAATCAATGAAAATATTCAAGGGGGTTCAATTCAACAAGTGATTGACCGAGAACACAATCCTTTTTTTATCCCATCTTACATTGGGAATCAGACACATAATTTAATCCTGTAGACCTCTTCAAAAGTCCTTGATGGTATGTCTGTTTGTTTGTTTATTGGGGTTTATCAACACTTTCAGCGACTGATGGTAGATAATGTATCAACTCACCTTTACATGTGTTGTTCTGCTTTTCATACCCAGCTTTACAAGGACATGAAAAAGATCCAACTGTATTAACACAATCCTCAGTGACTTCATTGCAGCTATTTAAAGTTGCACTATCGCATTCATTTATTTCTGAAATATGCAAGTAAGTACATATTATGTGCGTCAAGTTAACAGGCCGTTAGATTGGTTAAATTTGAGAACAGAGCAATAGGATGAAGTTTGGGTAACTGGACTCACCAGAGCAACCACTGCTGCTCTGGAGGGCCCAATGCTACCAAATTAAGTCAAATTTCAGGGCTTAGAAAGTTCTTGAATTAAACCAAGGACCTTGAAATTCCCTCACTGAAGGTGCAAAAACATTCTGCAAGGGTCTGAACTTACTACAGGTCAATTCATCTTTTCTGGACAATCGTCAACAAATTGGGTCTACATCACTTTAATATGAAGAACTTAGCAGAAATTCCAAGTCGTCAAATTCCATAGATATCTGTTATGAATAAAAAATTCCTAGAACATTATGCTGGGATTCCCATTTGCATCTGACAACAAAAAATTATGTCTCCGAGCTCAGATGTCATTTATTATAAAAAATTATATTGATTTTCATTCAATATTTGTACTTCGTGACTCTCATATTTTGGGACATGGCCATATGTTGGACACATCACTGAGCACCATTAATTCAGACTAATCTAATTGCCTGCAATTAAGCAATAGCAAAGGCAAGGGAGTGATTATTAAATACATTTGATACACATTTATCGTGTATACAGGATGATTTGGTACATGGCAATCCATCAGGATCTTCAAAGATCAGTATAGCAAATGCATAAAGAACCTGAACCAAATGATCAGTGGTCAATGGACTAACTAGCTGTCAATTCAGTGGTTCATAACAGTAACTTTGGTAGTTGAGTACTTAATTTTCTGCAGAGCTAGCATGCAATAGTATGTATATTAGAAGACTTGTACATTGCAAATAAACTGCATTTAACAATGTTTTTTTTATGAAAATTATGTCTATTCGTGAAGACAAGTGAAAACTCGAGCTGGCCACTAGAGGTGGATAATCACACTGAAAAAAAAACACCCTGATGCAGCAGCTAGAGTAGATATCATGAAAATTTGTAAGTTAAAGGTCACTGTGACCTTGACCGTCAGCACAATAATCCCAAAATACATAGGGTTCTTCCTCTCATCATATCCAACCCACATCTCAAGTTTGCTACAATTGGCACAGAACTTTACTTAAAGATTGGAAGCCATAAAGATTTGGAAGTTGAAGATTAGTGTGACCTTAACCTTTGGCACAATTACTCCAAAATATATAAGGTTCTTCCTCTCATCATACCCAATTCACATGTTAAGTTTGTTTTAAATTGGCCCAGTGGAACTTTAATTAGAGAGTGGAAACCAGGAGAATTTGAGAGTTAAAGATCATTGTGACCTTGACTTTAGGCATGACACAACAAAAGAGTTCTTCCTCACATCACGCCCAACTCACATGTTAAGTTTGGTTATGATTGGCAAAGCAGAACTTTCATTGGCAAATGGAAACCAGGAAAATTTGCAAGTTAAAGGTCACTGTTACCTTGACTTTTGGCACCGTGATCCCAAAAGGGTTCTTCCTCACTTACCCAACCCATATGTCAAGTTTCATTTCAATCAGTCCAGTGGAATTTTAATTAGGCAGCAAAAACGAATCCCTTGAAGTATTTCAACAGCAAGGTTCGTCTCATCATATCCAACCCACATGTCAAGTTGGGTTTTGACTGGCCAAGTAAAAATTCAATTAGAAAGCAGAAACCAACTCAATATACAGACAGATGGACTGATGCATGAACCGTACCATGGATAAATCCCCCAAAATTGTTTGGGATGTTTTGACAGAAAGATGACAAAGGTTTGGAATGCTCATATTACTCAGAAAACAAAGAATGCATATATGAACAGGGCAATGCAATAAGTCTACTCATTATTTGTACAAATCCTAATAGTGTTTGGAGGGGGGGGGATCATTTGTTTTCTTTAAAGATAATCAAGCTTGTTCCATATTTAGAAAATAAGTTTTAAAAATATACCACAAATGGTTGTGTGTATTCAATGTTACACAATACAGAACAGGCATTGAAAAATGTTTTAGGCTAACCAAACATGGAATCTGGCCAACATGTATTATGAATGAAATGCTTCAACATAAAACAACAGTGTTAGGAAAGAAAGTAAATGGTCCAACCGAAAGAAAGTAAATGGTCCAACCAAAAGCAGGCACTGACGGGAAAGACGGGAAAAGAGAGAGCTCACTCTCACTTGCCATCATTCTCCTAAACTTTTCACTAGGCTAACAATTAATCACTCGCCTTCAGGATGTATGTAAAAATTATGTCCGAACATCAAGTTATATACTGTATTTCAATCCTCCATTACATGAACCAATCAGGAGATGATACTTGCAGAACATTATCTTGCATAACTGAACTCTTTCATTTTTCACTTAAACCATAGCTTATGACACCTCATTGAAATGAGCTCATTCCAATGGGGGGTCATCAGCTATGTTTTTAGAGCAAAAATGAAAACAACAAAATTTGTATGGTCATGTTTGTGTATAGTGCTGGCCAGTTTGAACAGTCATAGTAGGTAAGGGACTAAAATCACTCTCCTGAATTTATCAATCTCGCAAAAATCAAAATGAGGAGAGTGATTATTCACTCGCCTGCATTCTCTTCCCACCAGTCACTGCGAAGGTGATGTTTTTCTTTCAAAATCTATGCTCCAGAACCCAAATGAGGTAGAGTACAGATGACAGAAATCAACAGTCCTCGTTGGAGCTTTTTCTATATTTCACTCGCACATGTGGTGCTCATGAGACACCTGAAAAACCTTCAACTCAGGTCGTAGATTCCCGTCCCCTATATTTCACCCTCATGGTGTTCTGTTTTATGACCTAATACTAGTACTCTTATCTGTTAGCTTTGTTAACAGGCAGACAGCTAGATTAAAGAGTGTAATCAAAATGAGTTCACCAATAACTGTTTTACATCAATTTACTGACAAGTGTCAATAGGCACTCTCCAATAAATTGTATTAAAACAAATCCATATTCACAAAATATCAGTCACAATGAGCTGAGTAACAAATATCTGCTAAGAATATAAGAACTTGTATTGTAGCACGTAGACTATTTGACAAACTCAAAAATTGGACACCTAGTGCTGAACCATTAAGCAAATGGGGATTGTTTATGTCGCTTTTTTCAAAAACAAAGTCGAAAAGGGGGTCTAAATGGCACAAAGCAAAATTCACTGTGGTATCAAATTCAGTAGTTCAAAAGAAAAAGCAAATGAAGTTTTGGAGTCATTTGAAAATGAAAAAATTTAAAGTAATTTACATATTTTTTATACTTAACAATGGCCCAGACTTAGCTGGTGCTAACTCAAAAATATCTAGGGCCAAACACAAATTTTGCCCCCTCCCCCCCTCCCCATCCCAAAAATTTGCATGCAAAACCAAAAATTAGAAGTCCTATCTGGCCCTCCATACATTTACTCTCCAGGCGCCAGGAAGTCACCGTAACTAGCACCAACATCATTCTTTGTAAAAAAGATTATAATATAATAATTCAGCGGGGAGGTATGAGTGTCCAGTACTGCCCACTCATGGGAGGGCCATTCCTGTCTGGGCCATTGGTAAGTATAAAAAATATATAAATACTTTAGATTTTCTCAATATTTTTATTGTGTATACCAATGACCCAGACTTGGCTGAATCGTAAAAAGGTGGAGGGCCTAGAACTTCCGAAATAGTAGATCAAATCCTTCAATCCATGATGAAGAAAATTAGAATAATTAGAATTTACATGTATGTCTCTTTATACCATAATAGAGGAGACATATCCTAATATGGATCCCAAGTATGTAAATCCTAAATCTGAGCATGAAATCCTGCTAATTAGGATGTAACGAGTTCACAAATTTTTAAGGCTAGTCTGGACTAAGCCCTAAAAATTAGGATTGCATATTTGAGAACGAGAGAAAATTGCCCATAAACCTACGCCATACAATAATATTACAGCTGAATGCGGAAAATAGTACAGACAAAACAGCTTCCTTCATAGTTACATACCCAATAAGCCAGGGAAGTGGAGAATAAATGGTGCTTAATGCCACTCCACAAGCCAAGGCTATAGCGACAATTTTGGTAAATAACATTATCCGCTACAAAATATGCACTGCAGACGGCGTATACAGGTATGACGAAATCAGTGAAATAATAAAAAAACATACACATATTAAAACGAGATACGATGAACAATTTCTGCAGAGAAAACATGCTTCAAAGATCATTCACAGGTAGCCTCTGTACAATAAAATCCGGTAAAAACACTCTCCAATGTTTACTATTTGGTATCTATAACTATAAACACGTGAGAATATGCGATTTGAGAACCAACAAAATAGAGACCAGGATCTAGAAATGGATGTAGGTATGATTAACCGGCTCCAACACAGACCGCCCCAAAATATATAATTTCAAAGTCCACCAAAGTGATAGCGTAATAAAATATTGTGCGAGTGCATTAAAATCCAGCCTGTAATCATCTAAAAAACCACTAACTGGTTATGCAGTCGCCTATAAACTCAAATACCGGCAATTATGCTGATTTAATAAGTGCTTGTATATTAGAAATCAGAAAACACTGGAAGCTAATGCAACAAAACTGCATATATGCCTATGAGGGCGGCATCCAACACGACCCAAACGCATAGTATGTATGTATTAAGATATATATACGCGATAGTGTGTGAAAGTGTGTGGGGGGGGAGGGGGATTCGAATTCATGTCAAAACCTCCTCACCCACATTACTTAATCAATGCTGGTCCAGACAGCAAAAAAATATAGTAACCGCAAGGCTCCCTCACGTCTGACATACTCTGTTATGCCACTGAGAGCGGAGAATGACATGAAGAACAAAACTTCCCCTGAAGAAGACCCTCTCGTGGGGGAAGCTTCTGGCGAATGTACAAAAACAGACACTTGAAAAAATTGATATGGTATTTAAATGGATTAAAGGATATACGTATCCTATCATTCATGCCCATGAATACAGATGAGCATCAATTGTATGCGCTCAAATGCCTAATACTGGCGACACAAATGATGGAAACTATTATTCCTATGATTCGCAAACTTAACTATCCTGAAGCGATCCTACATAAGATCATGTAATAGCCATACAGTTAGAATAAGCCCAAGATGCTGCCTGCACTTTTACTTCATGCGCTGAAATCTTAAGTACTGACTGCTAATTGGAAGATAAATTTTCCTAAGCAGTGCGAATAGCTAATCCATCTAGCAATAGAATAACTGAAATGTCCCTTCTATTGGAAATTAATGACAAAAAGAAGTGTTTCTTCTCTTCTGATAAACTCTGATCTGCATCTATAAATACAAGATCCCTGCATAGAGAGACCATAGGACTCAGGATTGTAACCCAATATATGAACTTACGTCCGTCATAATTGAGAAAACCGTTAAATATATGCCCAAACTTGACCTTATGTTAAAAGATTCGCTAAAACAAAACAGGTCCAGAGCGGAAAACATCTACCACTCCAGTTAAGAATAACTGGAGAGGACATCTAGCTCTGAATACAATGTACATGCGACACATCCGGTGTCATGGTCCTCATATTCAATATTAACCGCTTCACCGGCGACAGGAAACTGAAACCACTCATCGCAGTATATAGCCCTGTACAAAATATTAAGAGCATTTTAGCCGTTATGTAGAGGAAGCCGTAAGACTAGCCAACCCTGGCTGCCTATTAGACGGGACATCCCGGACAGGAGGCATGGACGTAAACTTCGACTGACGCAAGTTCCTACCAACAACATCAGTCCCCAGATGATGCTGTAAGAGAGAGAGACCTCTCTCTTGCTTGCGGTCCTGGCAGACCTGGATGAGCATACCTCGGAACTTGGCGGCTTCCTCCTTCCGTCATCGCTGGGTAAGCATGGTTGTATATTACAGTGCTCACTCTACCCTATATCATCTCCTAGCCCAGAGCGGACACACCCGACGTCACAGTTCTCAGAGGCCTGAGTAACCACTTCACCGGTTGAGCTAGCTGGCGACAATGGACTTGTGCAGTCGTGTGTGCTTTTCGAACTAGAGGAAGCTATAAGACTAGCTGACCCCAGCAGCCTATAAAAAGGAGCATCCCGGAGAGGAAGGCATGGACGTAAGCTCCAACTGACGCAGATGTTGTTATAAGAGAGAGGGGCCTCTCTCTTGCTCGCGATCATGGTAGACCTGGACGAGCATACCCCAGAACTTGTCTGCTTCCTCCTTTCCATCATCGCAGGGTGAGCATGTTTGGATTTTTATAGTGCTCTCTACACCCTATTCCTCTTCTCGACCACTATGAACATACCTGGCATCACACCACCCATATTCTGCGTGATAGATCCGCCGGTTGAGCTAGCTGGAGACAAGGACGTAAACCCTATATTCTAAGGTTTAGGCCCTTGTCTTACATCATCGAGCACTTTTCTGCTAGCTCTAATAGTATAATGCGATGACGGAAGCACACTCTCTGATGGTGTCACAAAACCACACCATGTTCTTGTTCCTCTGTAAATAGAAACTAAAAAACTATAGTGACATTTTGGCGAGAGGACCAGCCGCATCCCCTCGCCGCGAGAGGATCGCTAGTGTCTACTTGCCTAACAACAAACCATGAGACCAGTTACCAACATTGTCAAAATCTGACACATGATGCAAGAATTAGTGGTAGTACATCGACTATAAGCAAGACAATGACCATGTAAATAGAGGAAAGGCTTCCTCTTATTTGCCCTGCTATTCGAGAAATATTATTACCTAAGATCTAATATAGTCCAAATGTACTACTACCAAATCCTCATAAATATAAGATAACATTAAAATAATCGATGAAATAAATACATCCATCCTTCAAAAAGTAAAAAAAAATTTTCTTATATAGAAGCCCAAGTTCCCAAAGGGAACGATGAGCCCAAAAGAGCCTAAGTGTTGACAAAATTATAATAATAATTCATAAAATTAACTGCCACACTACCGGAATATTTTATGTTACTTACAACCGTCGTTTCTCTAAATAATAGGAAACTACCTAGAGCATTGTCAATGTAAACAACTTCAAACAAAAATCGGAAACAAGACCCCAGACAACAAGGCCTGAAGTCAGTAACAAAAATAAAACTATTCGTTGTAAAGCAAGATCTTTATCAGAGGAAGAAACGATACATCGGATGTATGATGCATGACCAAAATGCCCAAACACCCCAAGGGTGAGGACATAACCATTGGGATATACAGAATAATCTTCTGTATAATACGTTAAACTCCCAAGAAATTTTATAAAAAAATTCAATAAAACAAGCCAAAAAGCTTGGGAGCTTAACTGGGGGGATCAAGGGAATGTAGGGAAGGAATATTAAACAAACGGTGGACAAATCATTATCAATCAATGATGACGTCAGACCCATGTTCTGAAATTGGGGAACATGAACTAATTTTTATAAATATTATCAATTTACAGCCCTGAACATTTCAAACCACCGTTTCTCCTTCCTTCATCCAGTTGTGTCCCTGGATCCACCAAAATAACCATTTATTTATGTCTGGCATCATTAAAACTGAGATTTAAAAGCACAGGTGTCAGTTTGATGTTATCTGACTGAAGGGCTAAACATAGAATGGTGTTGGCGCCAGTTTCGGTGACTTCCTGGCATCCGTGCATGCGCAGAGAGTAAATGTATGGAGGGCCAGATAGACCTTCTAATTTTGGGGATTGGGGGGCAAAATTTGTGTTTGGCCCTAGATATTTTTGAGTTAGCACAAGCTAAGTCTGGGCCATTGGTATACAGTATAAAAATAAAGTACTTGCATTCTTGTTTCAACTTGCTTCAGATAACTTAGTATTGGATGAGACTGTTGAATTTAGACAAAAATGCCATATTATCTTAAGTTTTTTGCAAGTTATACCAGTCTCAAACAGGTCAGTTTGGCTCAGTTCAGGACATTTGTTGCTCTCAACTCTTTTTTAAGAATACATAAAATGAGCAAACTACTTTTCCTTCAATATTGCATATTTTTAGGAGGTGGGAGTGGGGGTGGGGGTGCAGCATAAGTTGCTATAAATAAACAATGCTAAAAAAAAAACATCGCAATGTACTCTGATGTCTGCGGAAAATGAATACATTAATGATGTGCACATTTTTCGCGGCAATGTGAATTGAATATTTCCAACATATTTTAGTTATTATTGACAATAAGCTTTATATCATCAAATGCCATTGACTGGGAGGAGTGACTGCACTGACAGACCTGACATCATCTTGGTTTGCATCATTGACCTTAACAGTTATGACATTGGGTCCAGCTCTTGATATAATCTTGAGTCATGAGCAAGGATTGTGTGAAGCATGAGCAAGGATTGTGTGAAGTATGAACAAGATCAGTCCACTGAATCATTTGTTATGGACTGGACAAAGTTAAAAAGGACAGATGGATGACAAAGTGGTCACTATATGCTCCCTGCAAAATGTTCGGAAAGCATAAAGTGATCCATTCCAAGCTTGGTAGTTTATTATTTTTTTTTATTTTTACCACCAAAACATAGCTTATGACCACTCACTGGAACAAGCTAATTCCAAAGAGGAATCTAAGCATTTTTAAAAAAAAAAAAATGAACAATCTCCTAAAAAAAATGCAAGTATCTTAATCCAGTCCTGTTAATTATAGGGTTAAACAATGCATTGATCAGATTCAATTATTAATACATTTTGACACTCTGGTCTTTACCTGCACCACATATTTTCTGCAGATCAGCGAAGAGTGAAGGTAGACACTAGAATACCCTAATTAGGAGTAAGTCAATCATCACTAATTATAAATAAACAAGTGTACAGGAAATCTGCAACAATGTTTTCAAACAACATTAAGGGATCTCAGGTTATTAGAATCCATTTCAAGGACCTTAAAACCTGTTTGTAAGGTGTATTAAAAACCCTCTTGTTTCTCAGGCAATTTTTCCTCAATTTTGAGATAAGTGAGGGAAGATGTGTTTCTAAATCCCTAAAACAGTACTAAAAAATTTGGAATTGTTTCAGATGTCGAAAAAGAAGCTGGAAATTTAACCAACTTATCTTGTTTGGCGGCGCTTAGTGATTGGTTCAAATTAGTTTTCAAAATAGTTTCACTGAAGAGATTTCTAGTAACCAGGGGTTAAAATTTTCACTTCAGGAATTCATTAAAGTTATTTAATACCTGTCAATTATTTTTACTCATTAAACCTTTCAAAGAATTAGCTTCTGTCAGACTACATGCATAAGAACTACATATATTGGCTGAAGTAACAATTTAGTAGTAACTTTTGACCACACAAACTGAAACTAGGCAGTTTTGGGTTTTTTTGTTAATGAGATGAGAGGTGCATGAGGAACAATTTTTTAAATACCCTCAATCCATGAACTTTATTGGACTTATGTATATACCACTATTATATTATTTGGCTATCTCATTCCATATTGCACAAATTATGTACAGAGGGCCATGAATAGGGGTAGGGGTTATCAGGGGGGGATGTACCTCCCTTCACAAACACCAAGACTAGAAGTTTGTAATTAAATTTTTTTTCACAAACTCCGGGGCCAGAAGATATGCTATAATCGGTTTCTGTAGATAATACAGTACTACATGCATATAGCATTATAAGCTATTATACATTGGCTTCCATTTATCAAAACAGGAAGGAATCTGTACAAAATATTGGGTATATTTTGGTTGGAAAATCCCCCTCTCATCCAAACATCTGTAAGATGTGATGGATGAGAAGGAGTCTTCGAGTATAAGCCTGGAGGCTTTGAGGGCTGAACATGGCATATCAATTCGCTCGTGCAACTTGCCGCTCTTATTCAAAGTCATCAATACAAGAGAATAAAAGTCCCTGTCCCAGTGAGATTCCCGCCTCTGGAATGAGAGTGGTAAGACCAGAGCAATCATTGACCAAAACGGGAGGACAGACAGGATTGGAAAATTGAGTGAGTACACGCTGGCTTCTCGGGTTGAACATGGCATAGTTCACAGTAGTCAATGATTGTGAAACTAAATGAATAAACCAGTTACTTTAAGTTTTCCAACCTTCTGAGAATCAGTAGTCTGGGCAATTTTCATTGCCAGGTGAGATTTACTGGTGTCCAAGTGCCTGATACGCTTCAAAACGTCATTGAGTTTGATGTAAGGGACCATTCCCCATCCCAATAATTTCTGCACTTCCTGAAGTTGGCTATCCTGTGTGCAGCTATGCGCATCCAGTTGGGCTCAAATTTCCTGATTCACTCTTGGAGCATCCACGAGAGTGTGCAATTACTACGGATGAGATGTTCCTTCACCAACTCAAGCGAGTCAGACTTAGACGTAGAAGCCTTATTAGCATAAAAAGCAAATTTGGAGCTAACAGGTTCACCCAAGCTAGAGTTTTGTAAAAAGATTTTGGGAAAATCGTAGTCATCGCTGCTTCCAGAGAAATTCATATCTGAGCCAGAATGGGCAGATGAAGCACTGCCTGGACTAAGTTGGTCCAAAGCACGTCTATCTGGAATAGTGGCCTGTGGATTGACAACAACACTGCGTATCATTGGATTAGAGTCAGTCAAGCGACGGTGGGTAGGACGGACAGACCGGGAACGTGGCCTGGATGATTTGGTCGATGAAGGAGAAGTCTTTCTGCGCTTTCCGGCAATATGTTCATCTTCCCAGGTCCGCTTCCTGGAACTGCATTTCGGTACCGTGTTTTTAGAACTACCTTGTGCAGACCATTTTCCATTTGCAATGGAGAATTTTGATTTATTTTTGTGCCGTCTGGATTTATCACGTGGATCCGATGTTCCCCGAATGGTGTGAGATGAATCTTTCAGACCACAGGTAAGTGAAGGAATAGCATCCCCAGCAAATATAGACAAGGTATTCGCATCAAAGTATTAGCGGTTTCCTCTGGAGATGTGAGACTCACCTGCGGCGACAGCAAAACAGGTGTATCAGGTGTTAAAATACCTGAAGGTAGCGAAGCAGATGAATCAGATCACAGACTCTCCGAATCTGAACTGGACATAATTCGTGTGAGCGGCGAAACACTCGAAATGAAAAAGACAGGAATCTCACTGGGACAGGGCCTTTTATTCTCTTGTATTGATGACTTTAAATAAGAGCGGCAAGTTGCGCGAGCGAATTGATATGCCATGTTCAACCCGAGAAGCCGGAAGGCTTCATGGAAAAGAATATTGTGGTCATGTGTAAAGAAGCCACTGGAGAGCCACAATGACCTTCCATTTTCCAAAATTTTTTGCAGGGAGGCCTGCACCCTGCTAAAAAGGATGTGACACGCCATTTTGTACTTGCCCACAGTTGTCCCAAGGTATCAAATGAAAGGATGCTTTGCATCATGACTCAAGGGGCCACTTGAGGGCCACAATCCCACCCCTCCCCTGGTCTCTGTATTGTCGTTCAGTATTTTTGATGAATCTTTGGTTGTCACCCTGCTGTGCCTCTCGCCGAATTCTGGTTGCCTTCTGTGAGATGAGGCCTTCTGGTTCTTTTTCCGCTTAAGTAACTAAACAGATAGCGATGGATACTCAGAACATTATGGATTTATTTGGCCAATTCTCCATTTTATAGAACAAGTAGTAATATTTACTAAAAGAGACAAATTATTTTTTTGTGATCTGCAGATCTCCAAGAGATAAATCTGATTTGCATTAAGGAGATGGCAGGTAGACAGCCAATCTGGCTATGCCCACTCCTCGTAATTTTTGTACCACATAATAAATACATATTGTTTATAATTTGTATCACTATTTGTAACTCGCATATACTTTCCAATTTATTGTATGCTATTAAGGTACATTTATTGCAAAATAAAAATTGAATTGAATTGTGGACATGGGTAAACAAGCAACTGGATAGCCACAATGACCTTCCATTTTCCAAAATTTTTTGCAGAGAGGCCTCTTGCACCCTGCTAAATGGGTGTGATACACCATTTTGTGCTTGCCCACAGTTTGTCCCAAGATATCAAATGATGCTTTGCATCATGACTCAAGGGGCCACTTGAGGGCCACAAATCCCCCCACCTCCCCCCCCCCAAAAAAAAAAATCAAACTTTTCACCAGGGAGGCCTCTGCAACAATATTGAGATACCCCCTCTCATGCTTGCCCCCACTTTGTCCCAAGGTGTCAGATGATGCTTTGCATTATGACCCATAATGGAAATCTGGCATCTCTCAGAACTAGATTCTGGGGTAAGCCAGTGATGAACAGTGTTACAATGTTTTGTTGAGTAACTTACCTTGACAGGTACCATCAGAATTTTTGATATAACCTATAGGACAATTGCATTGATAGGAACCATTATTATTTACACATATATGTATATCTGATGCACATATATTAGGTTTATCTTCACATTCATTAACATCTATATTACAGAAAGGTACTCCCTTCCAACCAGCTTTACATATACATCCAAATGATTTGTGACAGGAAGTGGCTCGGTCACCACAGTTACAGGTCTCTGCACAGCCAATACCATATTCTTGATCCTCACAAGCTGAAAAAAAAGTGGACAATTTTTGTAGTCAATCGCATTCCTCATTATGTGCTCTGTCTGTGTAAAAAAATAAACAGCTGACAACTAAAAACGTTTGTTTTACTAAAAGCAAAAGATGATGAGCCATATGCACACTGATATCAAAATAATGAAATTTAAAGCAAACATTTTTCCCATAATGCAACTAAATATTCCACTGATTCAGCTTTGTTAAAAATGATTGAACTGGTAAAATTCCAAGTTGCATTGTGGGAAACATTTGCATGTAGAAATTTTGATTTTTCAACATCAATGTGCAGAGGGTTAAACATATACCATGTCATAAAAGAATAAACACTTTATTTAACAAAGGTACAGAGCACCAACATAATTTATTACTCATCAATGGAACAAGCTCACTGAGCTCATCCTAATAAGTTAGTGAGGAAGTTATGAGGTCTTTGAAACAAACAATAAGATTTATAATATATATATTACTTTACATTTGAGAGTTGTTGCTTAGTCATTAGAGGACTTTGAGATAACCTATTTACTGCTATCTGAAAAAAAGAGGACTGATTTCAGTACAGCCATTGTGGATGGGTCAAAATCTATGGGTGGGCTTTTTTCCACGTATATAATTCAGAGATGATGCATGGAAACAAGAGGCCCAAGGGGCCTGAATGCACTCATCTGACACTGACAACTATCAACTGAGGGTCCTGATTTGAACAAACTTGCATCTGCCCCATTAAGAAAACCATATAACAAGCATCAAAACATTCTGACCAGTGGATCTTAAAAAATTCAAAAAAAAAATATTCCTCATATTGAACAAAGTTATAATTTAAGCTCCCGTAAGGAGCCCAAATATGAACCCAGAGACCTTGACTGAACAAACTTGAATATCACCCACCTCCCTAAGGATGCTGTGTTTCAAATATCAAACGATTCTGACTACTGGATCTGAAGAAAACTATTTGAAAAAAATATTCCCACAGGGAGCCCAAATATGAATCCAGGGACTTGGCTTGAACAAACTTGAATCACAGCTCCCTAAAGATGCTGCATACCAAAATCACAACATTCTGACTGCTGGATCTCAACAAGAATATTTTTAAAGAAAATTTCTCATATTGAACTAAGTTATAATTTGGGCTCTGGAGCCCAAATATGAACCCAGATAATTGACTTGAACAAACTTGAATCTCATCCCCCTAAGGATGCTGCATACCAAACATCAAAACATTCTGATTGGTGGATCTGAAGAAGAAGATTTTGAAAGAATATTCCTCATACTGCATTAATTTAAACGTTTAAGTTCACATAGAAAGCCCAAATATGGACCCAGGAATTTGATTTCAACAAACCTGTGAAACAATCTTCCAAAGATGTTATATGTGAAATTTGAAAACTTTTGGAGCAGTGGTTTGGGAGAAAAGTCTTAAATGTTTTCCCCATTACCCACAGTGTTAAAAAAGGCTGACTCAGCATTTTTTCAAAGTCCCGAAAAATTGCCCTATGATAAAATGATAACAATTTTTTTGGACAATTCCATTCTGTTGGTCCTAAGGAAGCTTCACACCACATAAGAATTCTTAGTGCCTTGTAGTTTTGGAGATACTGGCATTTGAAATTTTTTCTATTTTTAGCTTCTATGGTTCCCACGGGGCATTTTGGAAAAAAATTTGGCATAAATCAAGTACGTATGATCCATTAATACTTCATATCGAATTTGGTTCAAATTGGCCTCTTAGTTTGGAAAATAGAAATTTTGTGTATGCAAAAATTTTTGACCCTCCCATAGCGACGACAAATATTGCTCCTTGAACTTCTCTTAAACAAACTTGAGTCTACACCTCAAAAGAAAGCTGTATACAAATATCAAGTCTCTGCTACAGCTGGTTCATGAGAAGAAGATTTTTAAAAAGTTAAAAAATTTATAGTAATTTATATATTTTTTATACTTACCAATGACCCAGACTTAGCTGGTGCTAACTCTTAAATTCTAGGGCCAAACACAAATTTTACCCCCCAATCCCCAAAATTTGCATCTAAAACCGAAAATTACATGTCCTATATGGTACTCCATACCTTTCCTCCACTGCGCATGCGCAGTGTCAAGGAGGTCTCTAAATTGGCACCGAAAGTCATTCTTACAAGCAGTGCCTGGAAAAGCATTATGTACTCAGCGGGGAGGTATGAGTTCCCAACTCATGGGAGGGCCATCCCTGTCTGGGTTATTGGTAAGTATAAAAAATATATAAATTACTATAAATTTTTTAACATTTTTATACTGTACCAATGACCCAGACTTAGCTGAATAGTAAAAAGGTTGGAGGGCCTAGGACATAAAACAATCCAATAACTCCAACTATATATATACAGAATTATCCCCTCAAGGAGAAAGGAGAAATAGGCTTTACATGTATCTTTCTACTCTGCATCAAAACGAGAAAGACACAACACCATTCTGTACTTGAGCATAATAACATCACTGATGTCTATTAACCACCAGTATAATCCATTATGGTAATTATTTTTAAAGGAAAGCCGATAAATAAAGTAGTCCAGATAAATGAGACTCTTACATTCATTAAAAGTGACCCGATAATTGTATATTAACGTCTGCATGATATGTGACATATACAAATACTACACACCGAGGTACACTTGAAAATATTACATGGATGAGTAAAAAATTATCTTTACACTTTAAAAATCATCCCGGTACCGACTAGAATTAATGACTCTAGGGGAGGTATTCCCTTGCTTTTCACTATAAAGCAGGTGACCTAAGGGAACCCCCCCCCCCCCCCCCCCCTTGCCCTGGGTCAAATACCCCAGAGCGAAGAGGGCGGCAGCACAGAGTCACTGCCGGAACCAAAAGCCTACACAACTATATTTGCAACTGTTAGTGGACGACATTCTGAGCAACAGATAACGAAACTAAACAATGCCGGTCTCTAGAAATGGACTCAATATTTCTGAGGTATAAACTCGTGCAAGTGAAAGGCTAAAACCAATATGCAGCCGACATTAGAACTGTAATAGCAACGCTATTAGCATAAGCCTCTGAAGCAGAAAGAACTCTTACTTCAAGAGCTAAAATCTTAATCGCAGACTGCTGTGTTGAAGATATTATCATAAGCAGTACTGAAAGCTAATAGAATCCATCTAGCTATGGAATGGACCGAAATGTGGAGGAAGCTTCCACAGCATAAGCCACAACAGACACCTAAATTGATTAATGCACAGTCTTTGTGGAGACAGAGGTGCTACCAACAGAACTGCATTGAGATTATTTAACTTAAGCAATATCTGCTGAATCAATGGCGCTGGAGGATACCCATATCCTACTATCCCGTCTCACGAGATGGATAGAGCGTCAACTGCAAACGCTCGAGGATCCGAACATGTTGACACATACACTTGCAACTGATTGTTGAGATGCGTCGCAAATAAGTCCATCACTGGCCGCTCTCATAGGTAGCAAATCTGATATAAATACTTGTTGTTAAAAGTCCATTTGACTGCAACAAGCGTCCCTTTCGTGAAAGGGAGTCCGCTAATACGTTCAGACGACCCGGAATACGACGGACCGATAGAACTTGATGTTCTAGTACCAACAGAAGGATTCATTCCATTACAGTGAATAACAGAATGGAATGAGGACCTCCCTAGTTCCGAAAATATGCTTACACCGTCGAATTGTCGGACAGAATTGCCTGTGGGCAATCTGGATAACATTCATGCAATGACGTAACGCAAGCCAAAATAACATCAATTCCTGATGTTTATGTGCTTGATTAGGAACTACGGATCCCAATGACCCTGGCACTTAAAAACTGTTCAGCTCAATGTTGGGTCCCAACCTATTTAACTGGCATCCGTCAAAACTGTAAAACTCGGATCCGGCAATTGCAGTGGAAGTTATTTCCCTGAATAAACCACTGAATATCTGCCCAAGTCTGAATCTGTTTCACTTGACTTACAAGAGATGTACGTAACGAGCGAAAGAATCTTCACCCTCCAACTCTGTTCTTTTTGAGTCAAAAAGATTTGGAGAGAACAAGTGCGTAGCCGCCCCACTGGAATAAAATCCGCGGCAGCTCCACACAACCCTATCAGTCTGATGAATTCTCTCGCTGTAACTTTGTCTGAGTGAAGACAATAGCAAGCGTAACAACTGATTAATTTCGCTGTGGTTAACGGCAGATGAACGAGATTGTTGTGTGTCTCGAAGCTCATTCCCAGATGAGTGAATGACTTGGACGGCACCAGAACCGACTTCTCCTCGTTTATTATAAAACCGAGACGTCGGAGTAATAGAAGCAGATTCTGCACATCGTTCTGAAGCGTTAACTCGTTGCCGTATCTCTGAAGAATGTCGTCCAGGTCGGCCGACATTACCGCAGACGAATGAGCTGGGAAATATATCATTACCGAGTTCATTATTCGAGTGAAAGCCCAGGGCGCTGGGTTCAAACCGAAGTACATCGCTCGGAACTGATATACAACTCCTAGGACTGCGAAGCGTAGATACTTTCTGAATGTTGGATGTACCATGACGTGAAAGTACACATCCTTGAGATCTATGCTTGTAGCATAGTCGTTCACCCGAATACTCGCTCTGACTGATAGTATTGTTTCCATATAGAACTTCGGAGCGACGATCAGCTTGTTATCCAGCTCAAATCTATGACTGGACGGAACGAGCCGTCTGGTTTCGGAACCAGAAACAGATGGCTGTAGAAACCCAGTGATTCCTGGTCTTCTACGACCTCTACCGCGTTCTTCTTCAGAAGAGACTGTACTTCAGATAAAAGAGCGTCTCTTTTCTGCGGATTTTACGGAAGCTGAGTCCATTTTGGACTTCGAGTTAATGGAGGCTTTCGTTTGAAGGATATTCTTAGTCCTTCCGAAATTACCCCTCGAACCCAGGGGTCGTCCGTAATTGACGCCCAATCGTTTTATATAAAACTCGATAATCTTCCGCCTACCAGAACACGATACCATCACCTCCTGAACCTGCGAGGCTTGCGGAAGGAGAAACTACGTCCTCCGCGACCCACACCTCGCCCCGTCGACCTAGGGACGTCTGACCGGTTATCTCGGCCAGAATAACGTCCCCCACATGAGTCGCTGCCTTGACGGTCTCTAGAATAAGACCTAGAGGACACATAGGAACCTCTACAGGAACTTCTCTTGGCCGTACTTGTCCCAGAAGTGCCTGCCTTACTCTTTTCTGCTGTATCCGACTTTTTAGAAGCGGATTTGAATAGCAGAGAATCCGAAGCTTTCTTAGTTATCTTATCATAGATTGCTGAAAGCTTGCCGTCGAAGAGAAGCTCTCCGGAGACCGAAGCGACACTGAGAGAGTTTTTCACCTTACCATCCACGCGCGTGGATGTAGCCAGGGCTGCGTCACGTCTAACCAACTCCAGGTTTGCCACTGAAAGGGCGGAGTTATACATGGAATAAGCTATTGCCCTTGAAAGAACTCTTAATGAGGAGTGTAGATCCTGGAATTCTTTCCCTTGAAGACGTAATGATAACGCCTTAGTAAGGTGATCTGCGTATGATAAAGCGTCTAAGTTAACTCTGTTAGACATTATTGTCATTTCCAATGTTGTGGTTGGAATTGACATAGACGATGGTACAGACAATTCTAAGTCTTCAGCCTGGTCGTCTAGATGCAGAGGAACTCTCGGTATGCCTTGTCCTGCCGTTTCGAATAAGAAACCAGCCTTGCTAGTTTTGGTAGCAAGCTTATATATAGCATCATTCAATAATTCAAATGTTCTTGTGACATTATTGGACTGTGTCGGAAACTCAGGGACGATGTCCCTGAACCGATCAAAAAATTCTGTGTCCAATGACGCTATCAGTCTCTTATCCGGCATCGCAGCATTCTGGTCTGACGGAACAACCTCTGGAAGATAATGCCGGATAAAATCTATGGCAGCTTTATGTTGTTCCAAAAGGGAAAGCTCCAAATCCTCTAAATCCCTTTCGCCATCCTGTCGAACCCTATGAAGTTCTCGGTCGTCCGTACCTGATGCTTCAGCGGAGCGTACAGACCCAGCGTCGTCGGATAATTCCTGATCCGACAGAGGTTTGTCGTTTGCTGGGATGCTGCGATAAGTTGTGCTATTTGGGATAGCACATCCGTCACTGAGGCCTGTGGAGTAGCGGTCTTACGTTGCTTTGCCACTGGAATCTCTGTATACGTTGACTCCTGCATACTTCTTATATGCAAACGTCCGGAATCTACAGGCCTCATGTCCCTGGCTACTGGATGGCGTGACCTGGTCGCCGTGGAATCCCTGATCGGCGAAGCTGGCTGGATATCCGTGGTCACGTAGCCATGGTGCGGTCATGTGCGCTGCCGTGAGGATGAGGAAGCCATATCGACAGTCTCTCCGGACTGTCTATATAACGGAGCGTCCCGAGCGGCGGACGTATGCTCCGAATGCGAAATGTTTTGTACCACAACATCTGGTCCCAGATGTTGTTGTACGAGAGAGGAACCTCTCTCGCTCGCAGCCCGGATGGACCTGGACGAGCTAGGAACCGGACTAATAGGCTTCCTCCGTTCTCTCCTCTGATCCATCGTCACTGGGTGTGCACTTTGTCTTATTATAGTGCTCGCATTACCCAAATCTCCTTCCTGGACCGCAACGGACGAACCCGGCTGCCGAGCCATTCGATGAATGGTCGCTATACAGGGTGAGCTAGCAGACGCCAATGCCGTCAATCCTACTAGGGACCTCTTAGGCAATTGACGTAATATCATGAGCACTTATCCACTAGCTCTTCATTTGACTGTGACGGCGGAAGCACACTTATGAAGACATCACAGAAAATCACCGCATTCTTATTCCTGAATGAGGCCTGTGGAGCCGTGACTTACATAATAACCACTGTCAGCTCCAGGGACGTTCATTCCTGCATTTATATAATATGCGAACGTCCTATCAGGAAAGACCTCATATCCTTGGCTAACAGATGAAGTAACCTGGTTGACAATATTCCCTGGTCGGCAAAGCAGGAGCTCTAGGAACGTTCATTCCTGCATTTATATAATATGCGAACGTCCCCTGAAACTCTATGGTCACAAGCCAAGGTGCGGTGGTGTGTGATGACATGAGGATGAGGAAGCCCATAACACAGCCAGTTCGGACTGTGTATGTGACGGAACGTCCCGAACAGGAGGATTGGACGTATGTTCCGACTAACAAACAAACATACAACAACATTGCGGCTCAAATGTAGTTGTAAGAGAGAGGGGGCCTCTCTCGTTTGCGGTCCGGATAGACCTGGACGAGCTAGCTACTAGACTGACAGGCTTTCTCCATACTATCCTCGGATCCATCGTTGCTGGGTGTGCACGTTCCAAGTTTATAGTGCTCGCATCACCCACACTGCTTCCCAGAACCGTAACGGACAAACCCGGCTGCCGAGCCATTCGATGAATGGTCGGTACAACAGGCGGACTAGAGGACGATCAATGCCTTCGATCCTACTAGGGATCTCTTCGGCAATTGTCGTATTACCCTGAGCACTTAGCTGCTAGCCCTAACACTGCAACGACGGAGACACACTTGTTGAAGACATCACGAAAACATTACTCTGAATTTTGAAAAATAAAATGATAATATAGAGTGACCCTACGGAGAGAGGACCGGTATGGACCCCTCCCCGCAAACACAATATCGTGACACACGTCTCCAACGTTGTCATTTCAATCAACACACAAAGAGCAGGAATTAGTGCGAATACATAGAACATGAGAATTAGAGGAAGATATCCTCCCATTATAAGTAAAAAATATTTTTTCATCAATAAAAAAAATACACAGTCATATTAGTCGCACTATCCCTTGAAATAAAGATACATAATATAACATAATCCATTATAATGTTTGAAAGAACATAATTTTCCCCCAAAAAAATTTTTTGAAAAACTTTTTCAGAAGAGCCCAAGTTCCCAATGGGAACACCGAGCCCAAATGGATCCCAAAAAAGCCTAAGTGTGGACAAAATTTTGTTAAAACATTTCAAAAAATTAATGCAACACTTACATACAATATTAATGTATCTTGCTATGTCTAAACTAATGTAAAGACAAGAAATCACTATCAGCAGCAACCGTTGTCAATGTAAACAAGAAGTTGTACAAAAACCGGAAACATAACCCATAATCAGTTACCAATTTGAACACTATCTGATGCAAAACAGAGATTTCCATAGAAGAAACTGCAGAACATCAGATGGTAGATGCAGATCACAACGCCTAAACATCTAAGGGTGAGGACGTCAACATGGAGAAAAGAACAGAAATTCATTCTGTTATGAAGCCAAAACTCCTAAGAAATTTTAGTAATAATTATTACCAAAAATATGCCAAAAGCATGGGAGAATAGCAAGGGGGGAATAAAGGAAAGGGAGAGAGGCAACACTGATCAAGCAGTGGAACTTTCATAGCAAGAATGATAACAACAGGCTCATGCCTCGAAATTAGGGAACATAACATAATTTCGTAAAAAAATTTAAGTTACAGCCCTGATTATTTCCTGCCACTGAATTTTCCTTTCCTCCTTCTATTTCCTCTTTAGATCCACCATTTCGCTCATATTTATGTGTCTGGCATCATTTAAACTGAGATTTACAAGCACAAATATCAGTCAGATGTGAACTGATGAAGGGCCAAACAAAGAATGACTTTTGGCGCCAATTTCGAGACCTCCTTGACACTGCGCATGCGCAGTGGAGGAAAGTTATGGAGGACCATATAGGACATGTAATTTTCGGTTTTAGATGCAAATTTTGGGGATTGGGGGGTAAAATTTGTGTTTGGCCTTTTCATTAAAATGTGGCCACTGGTTCGGGAGAAAAAGACCCAAACACCACCTTCATGACGGATGAAGTGATAAGAATAGCTCACCCTGACTTTCAGCATCTGCAGAAAAAACAGGGGGTGTCAGCTGTCTTAGAGAGTTTGAGCACTGAAAAGAGGGGTCTTCCCACAGGAACATTTTAAGACAGTGCTCTCAAATAAGGTGATAAAACACAACTCTTTGACGAAATGTTTGTAGTTCCAGATGAACAACTTTTAGGTTATCTGTTTTTCATTTAGATAATCACTAGAAGGAATGATAAAATCATTCCTCTCAAATATTATGGCCTGGTCTTGCTAGAAAAAGGGTTACACCCTTGAAAACTACAACTACAATCCAGCATGTTTTTGAATACCAGCAATTTGCATTTATGTTTTTATTGATGTGTAACTCTTCGCCGGCTGAGTATTTTTAAAAATAAAAATTCATTACATCTAGTCATGGTTGCTTGATTTGATGAAAAAAAATTGAAAGGTTGATTTGTACTCACTAGTCAAAAAGTCAGTACAATTTGTAGATGACAATTTGGATAAGTATGCTCAAATTTTACTTATTTTATTGGGAAAACATTTCCTGTCCTGGGCAGGAATATCTGCCAACATCATGCAAGGGGTTGAAGCCTATAGGAACTGGTGAACATCCACAAAGAAACAACCACAAAAGAGTTCTAAAAAAAAGGTTAAATGATTTTTGTTCAAACAATGATAGGCAATGGGACTCTTAAAGAATATTTTGAATGCTGAAGTTTCCTCAAAAAGACAAAAACAACAACAACAAAAAATACATCAACCAAGGTATTATGGTTGATGTATTTTTTTGTTGTTGTTGTTTTTGTCTTTTTATATCAGGTATATCTTTCATGTGCTATGTTGGTCTATTAAAAACATTTTTCAATAAATTGTAAAAGCACCTCAGAGTTCCTTTGTTGGTAAAGTGTTATAGATGTTCCGAATTACGGTTGGTTTCATTAATTTAAGTGTTCCATATGTGAATTTTCAGATCTATTGTTAGTGCAATTTGCAATTTAAAAGTTGATTTTTAACAATAAAATTACTTTTAGTATAAAACTTCAGCACTCAAACTTTTCTTCTTAGTCTCATTGCCTATCATTGTTTATATGAAAATTGAAAACTCTTTTTTGGAACAGTTTTGTTTTTGTCTATTTGAGTAAATTTACCAGTTGCTATAGTCCTTAAAGATATTTTCAATAACTAGTGACAAAGCAAGTCAGACAGCTTTTACCACCAGAGTATCTTGTCCAAGGAATAAACACAGATGACAGGGGTTAGAATTGAACCTACAGTCTTTTGATCTGAACTCCACTTGGTCTAATCAATGAGCATCTGTACTCACCACATATTTGTGTGGAAATCCATTTAAAATTCTTAACCTGCAGCCATAAATTATGATGAAATCCTGTCCATTGAATAGCAATTTTGCTAATGAAAAATATTCTATTCTGAGGAATAATGAAATAAGGCCTAAAAAAAGTTAAAAATTTGTTTCTAAGGCCCTTTTGGCTGCTGCATGCTCTCTTTTTATAACCAATACAAACTTAAAAAAAAAAAAATAATTAAATGGTTTATGTCTGATATTTTACCCAAATTAATAAAATTGATAAATTTGTCCCTTGAGTGCAACTAGGCTTTGCAAGGCTTTAAATAGCATTGCAAAACTTCTTGCACTCAAGGGACGAAATACACCACCACCCATGCTATTATTTGGATTATGAGGTCCAAAACATAAAACAAAGAACATGAACTTTTGATGGCAAAGAAATAATTTCAAAAATAGAAGCAGACTGACAGTGACTGCATGGCCACGGATGCCCCCCAATCATGACCTTGATCTGTGACCTTTACCTCCATTAAAATAAAAAATTTTGTGCAACACATCATCTCCACATAAGCAACATGTATGCCAAGTTTCAACAAAGTCCAACGAAGCATCTCAGAGTTATGGAGTGGACACAAAAATCTTCTTGATGTACAGACAGACAGACAGAAAGATGGAAATGCCAAAACTATATGCACCCGGAAAAAGATTTTCGGGGGCATAATAAAAACCACCTGCCCACATGCAATTTTACAAAAAATTACCTGAGAAACAGAAGATCTACTTTGTTATTTATTTGGTTATTTCTCTAGATTCTGGTGATAATCTGGTCATTTTTTTTGACAGAGCTTACTGAGCTCTGTTAAACCAGATAAAATAGTCTAATTAGAGGATACCTGTGTTTGAGCAGGCACCAGAATTATCTCATTAGTGACAGAGATGTAAATTTAATAATAAAAAAATAAAAATCAATTTTGGGTCTCCATGCAATTCATGAAAATTTAATTCATGACTTTGAAAATCTGGAGTCTTCAGTCCAAATCGTCATACTTAACATGTCTGTGTACCACATATCTTCAATATGAATTCTTCTAATAAATTTTTATGAACTAACACTAATTGTAATTCACCAGTTAAATATGACCTTGTTGTTTTTTCTGAACATGTAATTTGATTGGCTGAGAGCCGGCCGGCTCCATGCTCTAATCTCAGGTAAATTCACTCTTAATGTGCTCTGATTGCCAGAAGTGGGTCAATTAGAACATGTCTATATCTGCATGATGTGTGAGCAACAACACTAAACCACTCCTATCACAGATTGAACACACTCCGGAGTTGTTTTCTATGGCAATGGTTGTCAGCATCCGTATTTCGAAATACACCTTGTAAATGATCTTGATCATGGCAAATGGACAAAAAATGTAGATTTTATAGTAAATTTCCTTTCTTATTATACCTACCGCAATTGTTTACAACAGGCTTCCACTACAGTGGAAGGCCCTAACTAAGAAAAATACTCTCTATTTTTTTTCTTTCCCAAGCAATTTGGGAAAGAAAAGTGGTGCAAAAGCACCAACAAAAAATAAGTCAAAACTGGGTCGATTGTGACCGACGCACACTCAGTAGGGGACACTCTTCCCCTTGTACCTATCCACAGCTTCCAGAACCAGTGCACAGACATATAACCACTGTGTCATTCTACTGAATCTTCCAACTTTGGAGTTATGTGATGAGCAGGGAGGAAGGATTCTTACCCGAAAAAGAAGACTGGAGGGCCTACAAGTAAACAATTGCGGTAGATATAAGAAAGGAAATTTACTATAAAAAATTTCTTATCAATCTACTTTACAATGGTTTACAACAGGCTGAATAGAGAATAGGAGGGAATCACATAACCAACCCCCACATAATCAGAACCATGGACAGAAGAAGAGTTCCCTAGGCCTATAAAACCAAAGCACCACAACCATTAGTAAATGACAATGGGAGATGAGGTGTATGGCCCTGTCTGACACACAGACAGAAAGTACAGCATCAAGAACAGAGCTGGAACTGACCTTGCAAGAACCCTAATGGCTGGGGTTGAGCACAGCCTGAGTAGAAGAAAAGAGGGCCTAAAGAAAAAAGGTCCTGAGGTGGAGAAAGAAGAAGCATTCCTCCAGTAGGCTGCCTGCATAACATTCGACCACTGGCGGAGTTAGCATAAGCCCAGGAGGTAGACAATGCACGCACCTCATGGGCAGAAAAGCGATTGGTAATACAATTGTCAGTCGCTAGACAAGCATATGACGTGCGAATAGCAAGACAAATCCATCTAGAAATTGAATGAGGAGAGATCTGCTGTCGACCAGGGATAAGAGACAGAAATATATCTTTTCCAGCCTTTCCTAATGAACTGTGTCCAGTTGAGATAAATGCAAAAAGGCACAAACTGGACAGAGCAAAGGGTGATTACCCTCAGCAGAAGGAAGAGCCCTGATACAGATTGGAGGTGGAGTAGTTTCTGGCATCTGACTCTTGGCCAGAAAGGAGCAATCAGTGGTATAGTGACACTGTTGGAGGAGCTCCTGAAAAAGGCCGGATCAACAAAGACAGGGTTCCCCCCAGGTTAAAATCTTTGAAATACAAGGCCATTCCAGGCCATTTCTCTGCAATTTTCGTGGATTTTCAAGGCCCCCATTTATGAAATTCAAGGCTTTTCAAGGCCGAGGCTGGCAAAGTACCCTAAATTATCAGATAACGACTAGAAACTTTCTCTTATATTTCCCTTTGTTGGTAATTCTAACACTTGACATCATTTCTTGGAAAACTCTTTCCGAAAGCTATCCAAGCAATGATATCACTGATTAGAATTAGTGAGCCTGAGAAAGACATTTTCTTGTGTTTATCCTACAACTGCAGTGTAATTACCAGGTGGCACAATAGCTATGTCTCTTGTACATGTACCGCTATTCTAACTGAATACTTACTGAATGCAAATGAATTGATGTCATCCTTTCTCCCAATGAGTAAACTACATGTTACATGTAAATGACACATTTTGTAACACACAATGTCTCCGGAAATGTCATTCGAAAAGCAAAATGTAATTCCGTTGTGGGGAAGTGTACCTTCCAACAAGCTTGGATTAAATCAACTGCATACTATAACTGGTTACTGCCTGTTCCAGTTGAACAGCATTCAGCTAAATGCAGTAAGTGTCGAAAAGTTTTTAATGTTTCATACATGGGCAAATCATCCTTAAAATCGCATATGTTAACATTTGAGGTGAATAAGACAATAACACTTTCATTTGGAAATCCATACTCGGAATCGACCGTGATGGCGACTGCCCATGCCAGGACTTTAAGATGACGTGGCAAATTCATCAGACATACATGCTTCGGAAATACTCAAATAGTTCAACTGAACAATCATCCATTTGTAATATTTTCAATATGAATAAATTATCCACGCACGTGCGCTCAGCATTCAAACAGGCAGAATTTACAATAAATCTTCCCATCGGCTTAAATATACACCATTGTGCTCGCCCACATCAATAGCAACCATTCACAATGCTTGATTCAAAGGATTTCAGTGTCACATCACTGCAAAGTTCTATCAATAATGCATGCATTGGAACTGCCGTAAATACTCCAAAATATGACCGGATTAATAAACACGCAATTACAATTGCTGTAAATGCTGTAAAATATGTTCGGATTAAATTACGTGTTGCAAAATTCTCCGATTTTCCAGGATTTTCAAGGCTCCCATTGGAAATTCCAGGCTTTCAAGGCCTTGAATGACCTTTTGACGAATTCCAGGCTTTTCCAGGTTTTCAAGGCCCCGCAGGAACCCTGAAAGAGGGCATGAAGCTCACTAACCCTTCTGGCTGAGACAAAAAAGCCATCAGGAAAGCCGTCTTGTATGTGAGAAAATGCATATCCACCTGGGATAAAGGTCAAACGCCCCTCCCCCCCCCCCCCTCCAAAGCAAAGCAGCACCCAAGAAAGATACCATCAGGGGTGAGCTGAAAAATCCTAGGCCTTTTCAAAGAAAATTGCCAAATAAGCTTGGAGAGGTACAGATTAGTGCCAAACGACACTTTCCCACATACAAAGAGGTCTTCAAAAGCATGGATCTGTACCCTTAGATAGTAACATGTTGGAGACCCTGAGAATCAAGCAGATATATCAGAAACTCCGCAATCTGTGTTTGGCATAATCAACAGAGTGATCAGCACACCATGGTCCTAAGACCTTCCACTTAGCTGCACAGGCTAAACCAGTGGAATGCCGCCTTGTAAAAGAAACGCACTCCACTGCTCATCTTGAAAAACCTCTATGGAGGAGACAGGACCTGACAAAAGATATGTGTGAAGGCACAATGAAGTCAGGTCAACATGAAACCTCCTCGGTTGACCTTGGCAAAGAAGGTCGTGATGAAGAGGGAGACGTGCCAAAACTGCCGCCAACAGAGAGTGGAGATCATTGATCCACACCTACTGAAGCAACAGAGAAGCGATTAGAATGATTCGACAACTGCAGGTTTGTATCTTGACAAGAACCTGAGGCAGAATCGTAATCAGCGGGAAGGCATAGCCGACTAGACTGTTCCAATCGAGTGACAGAGCATCCACGGCGAAAGCCTGAGGATCTAGACCCAGGGACACGAATGTGTACACCTGAGGGTCCCAACAGGTTGCAAAAAGATCAATGTGGGGAAACCCCAGAGATCGCAAAGTGACTGAAAGACTGCCATGTGAAGCGTCCACTAAGTGGAAATAACCTACACTATCAGGACAGGGAGTCGGCTAAGACGTTCAGACGACCGGGAATGTGACGAATCGCCACCCCCTGGCGTTGACATCCTGAGCGAGCAGTAGAAGATCCCGAGCCAATTCGTACATGGGAACACGAGTGCGTGCTACCCTGGTTCCGAATGTAAGTGATCACTATCGAATTATCGGGCAACAGAAGGACCTGACGATTCGAAAGGTGGGGGATCCACTGCCGGAAACTCCGAAGAAGAGCAAAAAGCTCCTTCTGGTTGATGTGAAGAGCTGCTTGATCCTGGTCCCACACACCATAAATGGAAAGACCAGAGGATTTAACGTCGCACACCATCTGAGATAGCTGGCATCAGCCATCAGAACACATTCGGAAATATGCAAGTCCAACGGAACTCTCTGCATAATCCACTGAACATCCATCCAGGGAAGATGGTGACGATGAAGAGATGCTGGTAACTGAAGCACCAGATCCAGAGGATTGACATTCAGCATCCAACGACTGAGCAGAAAGTGTTGGAGAGGTCTGACATGCATCTGACCTAGAGGAAAGAGATCTGTCACCGAACCACAGAGACTGAGCAGACGGAGAAATACTCTGAGCTGTCGCGGATATGCAGTGTCAGAGACAGGGTGAAAACGATGAGAATCACAGCCTTTGCCCAAGGAACTGCCACTGCATTCAGCTGAGTACAGAAGTTCATCTCCAGATGACAAAATTAATGAGAAAGGACCAGGTCCGACTTCTCCTCATTGACTCTGAACAACAGCGACGTGAGAAGGCTCAAGTGTGTCGACATCTGACTCCAGAAGAGCAGCATTGGAGTGCCTCTGGAGGATATCATCCAGATATACCGAAGTAGTCACCCTGGACTGAGTGTGATGGAAGGCTATCACATGCAACATTAGTCGGATGAAGGCCCAAGGAGCCAGGTTGAGGCCCAAAGGCATAGCCTTGAACTGGTAAATTCATCCCAGAAAAGCAAACCTGAGATACTTTTGCGATGTTCGATGAATTGAAACGTGAAAGTAAGCGTCTCGCAGGTCAATGCTGGAAGCAAAATCTCCCTGGTGTATGAAGCGGCAAACTGACCTGAAAGTCTCCATGCTGAACTTGGGAGCAATCATAGGCTGGTTCAGGATACTCAGATCGATAACCAGTCAGAGTCGGCCATCCTTCTTCGGCACCAAGAACAAGTGGGAATAAAATCTCACTGAATGAATGTTCTTGACAACCTCGATCGCCCCCTTTGACAGGAGATTGTGAAATGTCTAAAGGAACATGGGTTGGAAGAGGCACTTTCGACTGAGTGGGGTGCCTCCGAAAGGATATCTGCAGACTGGACCAAACATCTAATGCCCAAGGATTGGATGTGAACGTGGTACAACGGCCTGCAAACTCAAATATCCCCCCTCCAACCTGGGATGAATTGAGGTGGGAAACCATCTCTTCTGCTAGATGAAGGATCCTGAGATCTCCCTCTGGACTGCCAACACTTACCCTTATCACGTAAGAGGAAGAAGTGGAAGCAGGAGGATCAGCCCTTGACTTCCCAGAGGAAGCAAAAGGGCATTTGTTAGACTAGGAATGGCCCCAGCCTCCAACAGAAGGCGGATCAAGCTGGTGAAGCAGCAGCTGATCTTTGGTGTGATGCTGGACGTCATCCCACACCATCGTAACAGAATCATGGAATAGTCGCAGACCCACCAAAGAAGTGGATCAAGAGCAGCGCCCTGCCCTTCAGGAAGGGAATGGCTTGTGTCCAACACAGCTTCCCGGCGAACTAATTCCAAATTAGCCACATTACAGGCATGCATGTGAGTAAGATGCATGAGCGTCTTAGAGATCACACGCAAAGGAGCCTGTATGTCATCAAACTTATCTGGAGGCAGATAAGCAGCAAAGGCAGAAACGACATGATCCAAGAGAGAAAGCATGCCTCGCATCTCTCTGGATAAGCTCAACATGGACTCCCAAAGTTGCCATAGGAATAACGGTTGACTTCGGCTTGGAGTCCTGATCCATAACTGCCAAAGACTTCTTGCAGATCGACGGATTGGCCGAATGGTAGGAACGATAACTCACAGGGGTATCAAAAAAGTATCAGCCTAGTGCTGAAAGAAGTCTTCATAGTCTTGGAACTCAGCTTTGAGTCCAATGCTGCAAAAGCTTCGACCACTTGTACCGACTGGTGCGGTCGAAGTCACCCAGAAGCGTTGCTCCACAGGCTGTAGGAGCACGACCGATGATCGCAGCCCGGCTGAAACCTCCGGCTGGTCTGACAGTTTGAAAGAACTCAAACACAAAGTCAAGAGCGCCCCAAAGTCAGAAGACTGATGGCTCTCAACGTCAGGTGTGTCTGACCCATCGCCTGAGTCGGAAGACACATAGCCCATGTCAATGTAGGAACATCAGGGGGATCTGAAAGCAGCAGCCTGCTTCCATTCCACGGAGGGCGACAGGAAGCCACTAGAAGCCTCGCTGGAGGCAACGGAAAGGATCTTGGAAAGAACCTGTGTGAGCAAGGAGAGGGCCTTCCAAAGCTTACAACCCATATCTGCCAGTTCGAAGTGGGAATGGCCAGTGGCAAAGTGGCTTCACATCTGACCCTCTAAACCAGCGAAGGGTTCCAATTCTCTAGAACACTTGACGTGGGGCAACAGGTGGTAGCCGACACATCTGAATACAGATGCTTATAGAGGTATGAAATACCCAAAGGATCTGAAGTGCAGAAACTTAGGAGAGTTGCCACGGACATCTGAGGGACAGAAGGTCCAGGCTGCACAAAAATGAGCTGCACAAAAATCATCGGTCTCCATTTCAGCTGGCCTTGGCTTATCCCTGCAGGGATAAGCCAAGGCCAGCTGAAATGGAGACCGATGATGTCATCAATGGAGCAGCAGCAGGAGCAGATACATAAGTAGCTGCTGACAAAGGTGGAAAGGCAGAGAGAGCAACCGAGCTCGCCTTCAAATGAGGAGTCACAACCCTAGTGACAGCCTCAAATGTCAACTGGAGGGGCACATTAGTCTGGAACCAGGCATCTCTTCACCAGAAAATCAGTAGCTACCGCAGTATCCATGCCAAAAAAAGACTGCAAAACCCCAGGAGGGGGTATAGCATCCTCCAGACCGAGTCGATTTGGGAGGCCTCAAATGACTACATTCCCCTTCCCACAGGCACAGGAGGAAAACGGCATGTGCCTGAACTACACAATAGACTGAAGTGCAAAGGTGGATGACCACCCAACCCACAGGGTCTTTCAATAGGACACCCAAATAAAATGGAGCATGAATAATGGAAAACTTCAACATGCTAAGACAACAAAAATGGCCCGCAAGGTATCGTCCTAGGCATATTTGGTAACAGCAATGTAGATGGGAAGGTGAACCGAAAGAAAAAATAAATCAGTACACCCCCAGGTACCACAGTAAGGTGGCTGGAAACAAAGGCCCAACGGGAACAGAAAAGTATCCCAACAGCCAAAAAGGGAACTGGAAGAAATTCTACCCTCAACAGAGGAGAGAAAAGCTGCCACAACAGTCCCCAGCTGACACCTAACTCAGATAAAAGCAGAACCCAAAGGGTTAGCATTAATGAACAAAAGATCGAAACAGCACAGTACGTGAAAATCGTGCACAAAATTGGTATAGAGATTGATCACGAAAAATACAGTGAATAATCGAGAGAATACATAAAAACACAGCTCTGTACGTCTGGATAGTGAGGAAACAGCTATGAATCCACAATTTAGAACAGGAAACATCATTAACATCGAGTCAAAAGGTATAACTATTGATGAGCAAAACGATCTGCATCCTGTGAGATGGAGAAAAAAAAAATAGAACGACCCGATGGGTATACATCTGAGCACTGGTTTTGGAAGCCGTGGATAAGTACAAGGAGAAGAGTGTCCCCTACTGGGTGTGCGCTGGAAACACTCGACCCAGTTTTTGGCTTATTTTTTCTATGTGCTTTTGCACCACTTTTCTTTCCCAAATCACTTGGGAAAGAAGATGAAAGTGTCAATGACACTGTAGCTTAATTTGTTTGTGTGTTGTGTTCGACGAAAAGGATAATGTTCATTGTTTATGAAAGGATTATGAAATATGACAAGAATTGTGATAACTGGGAATATGGTAATTTCTGTTCCCTGTATGCTGTGTTTTCAATAAAAATAATATGAGTTGTAAAGTATACTAAAGAACTGAGGAGTGAGTTAATGTGGCCCTCACAGTTAATGTATGTGGCCCTCACAGTTGTGTATATCAACGAATGTTACCAATTTAGATTGAAGTTATTCCAAAACAAGTCATCCTATCAAGTTACAATGAAATCCCTTCATAAATACAGCCTGTAGACTGTGCTAAAGGTTTTTGGGCTACGGGCCTATGTAGCAATCATGGTTGACCAATCACAACCAAAAGGATACGTCCTCATCTTGACATTATACTGAGTCATCCTACCAAGTTACAATGAAATCCCTTCATAAATACAACCTGCAGCCTGTGCTAAGGTTTTGGGGGTTTTGGGCTCGGGCAGTCATCATGGTTGAATGATCACAACCAAAAGGGGACGTTCTCATCTGACCATTATTTGAAGTCATCCTACCAAGTTAAAATGAAATCCCTTCATCAATATGACCTGTAGACTGTGTTGAAGGTTTTTGGGCTTCAGGCCCCTGTAGCCATCACAGTTGACCAATCATGACCAAAAGGGGACGTTGGCATCTAGACATTATATGGAGTCAACCTACCAAGTTACAGTGAAATCCCTCCATAAATACAACCTATAGACTATGGTAAAGATTTTCGGGCTTGGGCAGCCATCATGGCTGAATAATTGTGACCAAAAGGGGACATCCTCATCTAGTCATTATTTGGAGTCATCCTACTAAGTTACAATGAAATCCCTCCATAAATACGACCTGTAGACTGTGTTGAAGGTTTTCAGGTTTTGGGCTTGGGCAGTTGTCACGGATGACAGATCGCAACCAAATGGGGAAGTTCTCATCTAGACATAATATGGAGTCATCCTACCCAGTTGCATCCCTCCATATCAAATATGACCTGCAGACTGTGCTAAAAGCTTCTGGGTTTCGGGCTTGGGAAACCCTCATGGTTGACAGATCATGACCAAAAGGGGATGTTCTCATCTAGATATTATACAAAGGCATCCTACCAAGTGACAATGAAATCCCTTCATAAATACGATCGGTAGACTGTGCTAAGGTTTATGTTTATGGGTTTTGTGCTCAGGCAGCCATCACTGTTGACCGATTGCTACCAAAAGGAACGTTCTCAGCTAGACATGACCCCAAACCTGCATATGAAATTTTATGATGATCGGATAAAGAACTACGGGGTGTAGCCTGTGCTAAAAGAAAATGTGAACGGACTCACAGACTTCCGCCTGCGTGATGGCAATAGCTTATCCTGACTTGGTCAAGTTAAGCTAAAAATAGAGATAATTTTCTGAGTTACGGACTTCCACTGTAGTGCAAGCCTGTTGTAAACAATTGTAAGGTTGGTTGATAAATCGAAAATGACATTTTTTGGGGTTGTTTTTCTTCAAATAAACCAGGCTTTCAGAATTTTTTCACTTCTAATGATGACAGGAATTACAGTGGAGAAAAAGAGTCTCTTGTTTTGTTAAACATTCTAGAATATGACTGGAAAGTTAAAAAATTTATAGTAATTTATATATTTTTTATACTTACCAATGACCCAGACTTAGCTGGTGCAAACTCCATTAAATTCAGGGCCAAACACAAATTTTGCCCCCCCCCCCCCCCCCCCCATCCCCAAAATTTGCATCAAAAACCGAAAATTTGATGTCCTGGTAGGTCCTCCATACTTTTACTGTACTGCGCATGCGCAGTGTCATGGAGGTCTCGAAATTGGCGCCAAAATGTCATTCTTACAACCAGTGTGTTATGTACGCAGCAGGAAGGCAAGAGTTCCCAACTTCTGGGAGGGCCATCCCCGTCTGGGTCATTGGTAAGTATAAAAAATATATAAATTACTATAAATTTATAAACATTTTTATACTGTACCAATGACCCAGACTTAGCTGAATAGTAAACAGGCTGGAGGGCCCAGGACATAAAGGAAAATCCAATAGGCTCAATTACATATAACAGAATTATTCCCTCAAGGAGAAAAAGAGAGATAGGCTTTACATGTATCTTTGTTATTCTTATCAAAAAAGAAAGACACAATACCATTCCGTAATTGAGCACAAAAACATCAATGATCTCTATTAATATCCAGTATAACCGTTTAATGACATATACAAATGCTTCACACCGAGCTACACATTAAAAAATATTACATGACATGAGTAAACATTAGCAAAACACTTTAAAACCATCCCAGTACCGACTCGGAATTACTGACTCTGGGGGATGTATTCCCTTGCTTTTCACTATAAAGCAGGTGACCTAAGGGAACACCTGACCCCCTCCCCCCCAACCCTGCCCCCCCCCCCTTCCCCTTGCCCTGGGTCAAATACCCCAGAGCGAAGAGGACAGCAGGACAGAGTCACTGCCAGAACAGAAAGCCTAAATAAGTATAGTTGCAACTGTTTAGTGTTCTGAGCAACTGATAACGGACCTAAACAATGCAGATCTCCAAAAATGGACTCAATATTTCTAAGATAAAAATTTGTGAAAGTGGAAGGCTGAGACCAATATGCAGCCTTCATTAAATCTGTAATAGCAACACTATTAGCATAAGCCCAAAATGTTGATAGAGCTCTTACTTCATGAGCCGAAATCTTAAGAGCAGACTGCTGAGATGAAGATAACTTTTCATAAGCAGTATGTATAGTTAATTGAATCCATCTAGCAATAGAATGAACCATAATGTCCTTTCTATTAGGCATCAAAGACAAAAAGAAACGCTTACGTCCCTTTCTAATAAACTCAGACCTATGTTTATAAATATGTATTGCTCTAACAGGACAGAGTAAAGGCCTACGCCCGTCAGAAGACGGAAGGGCCTTAATGACAATAGGTTCAGGATACTTATTAGGAGCCTGATTCTTAGCCAAAAATCCAACATTAGTAGTAAAGGTAATAGTATTACCAACACTACGATAGTGAGCATCATCTACAGATAAAGCATTAAGCTCACTAACTCTTCTAGCAGAAGAGAAGGCTAAGAGAAAAGCTGTCTTATATGTTAAGAATTTGAAGTCCACTGTGTCAAGAGGCTCAAAAGGTGCTTCTTTTAGCTTAAGAAGAACCCATGCTAAATTCCATTTCGGAATTAATCTAAGGGTTCTAGGTCTATTTATTGAAAAGTTTCTTACTAATTTAGATAAAGAGACATTAGATCCAATCATTAATGTATCATGGTGTACATAGGTATCAGATAACATAGACCTATAACCCTTGATAGTAACAGGCTGCAGTTTGATCTCATCAAACAAATAGACCAGAAATTTAGCAATGTCAGGAATGGAGGGATCATATATATCCACAGAGTGATCCCTACACCACCGACGAAAGACCTTCCATTTTGCAGCATAATTTAGCAAAGAGGATGTCCTCCTGCAGTTAGAAATCGCATCCACTGCTCGTGCTCATCCTGCAAAACGTTTGCTGTGCAAGAAGGACCGCACAACGGAAATACGTGAAGGTTCAGACCCTGCGGATTATGGTGAAGAGTGCGCGATTTCCCCTGCGACAGAAGATCCCCCCGTGCAGGAAGCTTCTGCTGCACGTCCCACAACAGACACCTGAGTAGATTTATCCACAGTCTCTGTGGTGACAGAGATGCTACCAACAGAATCTTGCAGTGGGATTGCTTTATCTTGAGCAATATCTGCTGAATTAGCGGCACTGGAGGATACGCATATCCTATTATCCCGTCCCTCGAGTTCGACAGAGCGTCTACTGCAAACGCTCGAGGATCCGGACATGGGGACACGTACATCTGCAACTGATTGTTGAGATACGTCGCAAACAAATCTATCATTGGTAGCAAATCTGATTGAAAACCTGTTTGTTGAGAGTGCACTCCGACGGCAACAGGCGACCCCTCCGTGAAAGGGAGTCTGTTAACACATTCAGACGACCCGGAATATGACGGACCGATAGTAGAACCTGATGTTCCAATACAAACAGAAGGATTCTTTCTGTTAGCTTGAACAACAGAATGGAATGAGTGCCTCCCTGATTCTGAATATATGCTACTACCATCGTATTGTCGGACAAAATTTGGACGTGTGCATTCTGAATAACGTCCATCCAATGACGCAACGCAAGCCAAATTGACATCATTTCTTTGATATTTATGTGCTTGCCTAAAAACTGCGGATCCCAAAGACCCTGGCACCTCGAATCCGACAGGCATAGTGTCGCGCCCCAACCTGTTTGACTGGCATCCGTCATTATAGTAAAACTCGGATCCGGCAATTGCAGTGGAACTCCCTGAATTAACCACTGAAAGTCTGCCCAAGTCTGAATCTCTTGTTTCACTTGGCTTGAAAAGAGGATGTCCGTATCGAGCGAATGAGTCTTTGCCTTCCAATTCTGAGTCAGAAAGATTTGGAGACGACGAGTGCGTAGCCGCCCCATTGGAATGAGATCCACGGCAGCTCCGCACAGACCTATCAGTCTCATGAATTCTCTCACTGTTACCTTCTCTGAGTTTATACAATAGCGAGCGTAACAACTGACTAACTTCGCTCTGGTTAACGAACGAGATTGTTGTGCGTCTCGAAGCTCATCCCCAGGTAGGTGAATGACTTGGACGGCACCAGATCCGATTTCTGCTCGTTTACTATAAAACCGAGATGTCGGAGCAATAGAAGCAGAATTCTGCACATCGTTCTGAAGCGTTAACTCGTTGCCGTACCTCTGAAGAACAATGTCCAGGTAGGCCGACGTTACCGCAGACGAATGAGCTCGGAAGTAAGTCATGACCGAGTTCATTATCCGAGTGAAAGCCCAGGGCACTAGATTCAGACCGAAGCACATCGCATGAAACTGATATACGACACCTAGGACAGCGAAACGAAGATACTTTCTGAACGCCGGATGTACCATGACGTGAAAGTACGCATCCTTGAGATCTATGCTCGTGGCATAGTCGTTCACTCGAATGCTCGTTCTGACCGATCGAATGGTCTCCATATAAAATTTTGGAGCCCCAATCAGCTTGTTTATCCAGCTTAAGTCTATTACTGGACGGAACGAGCCGTCTGGTTTCGGAACCAGAAAAAGATGGCTGTAGAAACCTGGAGATTCCTGGTTTTCTACAACCTCTATCACGTTCTTCAGTAAGAGAGACTGAACTTCTGAAAGAAGTGCATCTCTTTTTAGAATATTTGATGGAAGTTGAGTCCATCTTGGACTTCCAAGTTAACGGAGGTTTTCCTTTGAAGGACAGTTTCAGTCCTTCCACTATCACTCTTCGAACCCAAGGGTCCTCTGTAATCAATTCCCAATTTCGTAAGTAACTTGACAACCTTCCGCCCACTGGAACGCGACAGAGGTCTACGCCATCACCTCCTAGACCTGCGAGGCTTGCGGAAGGAGAAACCACGTCCTCCACAACACGGACATCGCATCGTCGACCTAGGGGCATCTGATCTGTTAATACGGCCAGCGTTACGGCTCCTACTAGAGTCGCTGCCTTGATGGTCTCAACAATAAGGCCTAGAGGGCTAGTACGCACCTCTAAAGGAACTTCCCCTGGACGTACCCGTCCCAGAAGATCCAGGCCTACTTTTCTCTGCTAGTTCCGACTTTTTAGAAGCAGACTTAAATAGCAGAGAGTCTGAAGCTTTCTTAGTTAACTGATCATAAATAGCAGAAAGCTTGCCGTCAAAGAGAAGTTCTCCGGAGACCGGAGCGACTCTAAGAGAGTTTTTCACCTTACTATCCACTCTCGTGGACGTAGCTAGGACTTCATCACGTCTAACCAACACCAGATTAGCCACTGAAAGGGCGGAGTTATGCGTAGAAAAGGCAATAGCACTTGACTGAACTCTCAAAGACGTTTGTACGTGTTGAAATTCTTGCCCTTCAAGGCGTAATGACAACGCTCTCGTAAGGTGATCTACGTACGAGAGTGCATCTAAATTTGCTCTATTAGAAGATATTGTAGTTTCCAAGGTAGAGCTTTGAATAGACATAGACAACGGCATGGATAATTCAAGGTCTTCAGCCTGGTCATCTAGATGCAGAAGAACTCTCTGAACGCCCTGTCCTGCCATTTCAAATCTATTTCTTGCATTAATGAAAGGCAGATTGAGAGCATTAGCCGAAAGGAAGGCTGACTTGCCTGTTTTAGATGCAAGCTTACAGATAGCATCGTTCAAAAGCTCGAATGTCCGTGAGACATTCCTTGACTGAGACGGAAATTCAGGGATGTAGTCCCTAAACCGATTGAAAAATTTGGTGTCCAGTGGCGCTATTAGCCTCCTATCCGGCTGAGCAGCATCCTGGTCCGCAGGAACAACTTCAGGTAGGAAATGCTGGATTAACTCGACGGCTATTTTATGTTGTTCCGAAAGGGAGAATTCCAACTGGTCAACATCCCTTTCTCCATCCTGACAGACCTCTTGGTATCTCGGTCGTCCGTTCCCGATCCAGCTGCGAGAATTCCAACTCGTCAACATCCCTTTCTCCATCCTGACAGACCTTTTGGGTATCTCAGTCGTCTGCTCCCGATCCAGCTGCGGAACACACCGACCCAGCATCATCAGATACTTCCTGCTGGGACAGAACTTCTGCCGGCTGCTGGGATGCTGCTATGATCTGTGCTATCTGCAATAGCACGTCCAGCAACGAGGCCTGCAGAGCTGCAGTCTTACGGGATTTTGCCGCAGGAAGCTCAGTGGACGTTGTCTCCTGCATACCTCTTTTATGCAAACATTCGGAAGAAGGCGGCCTCGAATCCTTGGCTACCGGATGGCGTGACCTGGCTGTCGAGGAATCTCTGGACGGCGATGCTGGCTGGATATCGGCGGTCACGTAGCCAAGGTGCGGTCGAGTGCACTGTCGTGAGGATGAAGAAGCCATAGATACAGTCTCTCCGGACTGTCTATACACCGGAGCGTCCCGAGGGGTGGACGTAAGCTCCGACTGAGGAACGTTATGTACAACAACATCCGGACCGCGATGTTGTTGTACGAGAGAAGGACCTCTCTTGCTCGCAGCCTGTGCGGAGCTGGACGAGCTAGGGACCGAACCCAAAGGCTTCTTCCATCCTAAACTAAGATCCGTCGTCACTGGGTGTGCCTGTGGCATATTTATAGTGCTCGCAACACCCTTATTTCTTTCCTGGAATGCAATGGACGAACTCGGGTGCTGACCCATTCGGTGAATGGATGCGACACCGGGCGAGCTAGCGGACGTAGACGCCAACGCCGTTGACCCTACTTGGGGCCTCTTAGGCAATTGCCATATATCCATGAGCACTTTTGCCGCTAGCTCTTCTCTCGACTGTGACGACGGATGCGCACTGGTAGACGACATCACGGAAACATCACCCAATACTTGTTCCTCTGAAAAAGAGAGTGAAAAACTTGACCCTGCGGCGAGAGGACAGGCATGCCCTCTCCCTGCTAACAACATACCATGACACACGTGTCCAATGTTTGTCATCCCAATTGATACACACAGAACAAGGATTAGTGCGAGTACATTGACTACAATTAATACAGAAATCATGAGAATCAGAGGAAGATTTCCTTCCATTACAATTTGAACAATAATCTTTCATTGTGAAAATAATCAATCATAGTACCCGCAATAAGCCTTGCAAACAAAGTTACATAATATAATAATCCATTATAATAATACGAAAAAATAATTCAAAAAAGAAAAAATTTTGAAAAAATTTTTTCAGAAGAGCCCAAGTTCCCAAAGGGAACCCTGAGCCCAAATGGATCCCAAAAAAGCCTAAGTGTGGACAAAAATTTTAAATCATTCTGAAAAATTAATGTAACACTTACGGACAATATTAATGTATCTTACTATGAATTAATGTAGGTAGAAGACAAGAAATCACTTATCAGAAGTAACCGTTGTCAACATAAACAAAAAGTGTAAACAAACCAGAAACATAACTCCAGGCACTGGTAAACATGGCCCAGAAATCAGTGTCTAATTGAAACACTATCTGATGCTAAACAGAACCTTCCCCTGAAGAAACTGCAGAGCATCAGATGGTAGATGCAGACCAAAACGCCTAAAAAACCCCAAGGGTGAGCACATAAACATGGGGAAAGAACAGAAAATAATTCTGTTTCCAAGCCAAAACTCCCAAGAAATTTTAGTAATAAACATTACAAAAAATAAGTCAAAAGCATGGGAGAATAGCTGAGGGAAATGAAGGAAAGGGAGAGAGGAAACACTGATCAAACAATGGAACATTCATAGCAAGAATGACAACAACAGGGCCATGCCTCGAAAATAGGCAACATGAAATAATTTCGTAAAATAATTTTAAGTTATAGCCCTGAACATCAGAAACCACTGTTTTCCTCCCCTCATCCTATATCCACTTCATATCCACCATTTCTCTCATAATTATGTGTCTGGCATCATTAAAACTGAGATTTACAGCACAAATATCAGTGAGGTGACCCTGTTTTCAGGGCCAAACAAAGAATGACATTTTTGCGCCAATTTCGAGACCTCCTTGACACTGCGCATGCGCAGTACAGTAAAAATATGGAGGACCTACCAGGACATCAAATTTTTGGTTTTTGATGCAAATTTGGGGGATTGGGGGGGGGGGGCAAAATTTGTGTTTGGCCCTGAATTTAATGGAGTTTGCACCAGCTAAGTCTGGGTCATTGGTACAGTATAAAAATACTATTTGTTAACTTGCCCTTTCAGGGCTTGTTAACAAATGGTTTTCCATAGTCAAATTCCTGAATGTCTAACTCAGCAAGAGACGTTTATCTCCTAAATAAGCAATTTAGTAAAACTGGATTTTAATGATTCGGTAAGAATTTCAAAGCAAGTATATCGAAACGTTAAACTAAATGAAAATATGTGCAAGGAAGTCTTAACTCTCTACATGTTAGAATGGCCATATCCACCCAGCACCATTCAGAAAAATCTTCCAAATTTTATTATTTTTCGTCCACAACATAGCTTATAGTCCTTACTGGAATGAGCTTTAGAATTTTTGAGGCAAAATAAAAATTATTTTGCAATTATTTGCCTCAGGTTGTGTCAGGTAAAGAGATGATAATCTGCACATGCAAATGTTCATTGTTACTCATTCTGAGGATAAAAGTGTCAAGAATTTGAACAGGAGACCAGATTTGAATATCTTTATGTGACGTACATTTTTACGGTGTATCTTTTCTCAATCATATCACAGCCTTGATATGTCTCACATCTATCAATCACTTCTAAGGCCTGGGTTGCCACAATGAAGTTTTTTTATTTGAGGAAGGAAATGCAGTCATTCTAAAAGTTTTTCCATTTTTGCTACAGTAGAAGCAAGTAGTTATTTGACTCTTTATCTAACATCAATGGTTGGTAACATGGCACCCCCATCCCTCTATCCAAATTCGTTGAATAAAAATTCCCACATTTTCCCTTTAAAACATAACTTATAACCCTTCACTGGAACAACGTCACTGAGCCATCCATTAAGATGTCCTAAGCTATGTTTCTGGAACATAAATATTAAAATCAGAATGACAAGTGCTGGCCTGTTTTGGTTGTCATGTTAGGCAGAGATTTAAAAGGTTTAACCTAGAAAGCTTAATACTCACAATCACATGTACGTTTGTCACTTGATAACTTGTATCCTGCATGACAAGAACAAGCAAAAGTACCCTCTGAGTTAAGACAAATTTGGCCACAGGGATTACTTGTCTGACATTCGTCAATATCTGAAAATAGAAGAACCAAAATAAATGAAGGTAGCAATGATATTTCAACTCTGAGCTATTTTTACACAGTAAGTAAAGTCGAGCAAAGTAGGGGAATAAAAGTAAATAAAGGTAGCAATAATATCTCAACTGTGAGCTATTTTTAGACAATAAGCAATTTTTTTTCATGGAAGTAACAGCTAAGGTAATTACCGACTGATGAGAAGTGACTATCATTAGCCTTCCCTGTTGACACTTCTGGTCCAAACCCCATACAGTATGTAAATGTCAAATTAGAGATGTGACTGTCCCAGATGGGCCTGTCCATACCCACCGTCACCATGATTATTCCAAGACAAAAAGCGGCACAACTCTAGTAAAAAAGAGTCCAATTGAAACTATAATCACAGGAGTACAGGTTCCCATTGTAGTGAACATCCTTACCAAGTTTCAATGGAATCAACTCATAAACATCTGAGAAAATCTCCGGTCAAAATTCAGGTATTCTAAAATGAAAAGGGGCATAATTCTGGGAAGAAAAGTCCGATGTTTTAAAGAAAAGCAGGTTGTAGCTCATGCTGAACGAATGTAGTCAGTGTTCAGAAGAATTCAAGATGGTTGCTAATGGTTAAAAGACAGACGGCCAATAGTTAAAATGAAAGAGTCAATGACTCTGTAGCTCCACTTGGATATGACAGGAATTAGTACTTGCTGTGACCAAGACAACTGAATAATGAATATGACAGGAATTAGTATTTGTTTTGGCCCAGTCAACAATAATAAAAGAATTACAAGGTGACTGTAATGGACTACAGATTAAGACCAATCATTGTAGATTATTATTTTTGTGTGGAAATTTTCAGTCCCAAACAAAATATTTTCAGACTAAAATTTTTTCTTCTTCTTCTTAAAATTGACCAAAATGCATCAAAACACAAAAAACTAATTTCCAGATTTTGGTCCAAAATTTTCTAAGTCCCACCCGGACCCCAAATTTTCAGTGTAAACAAAATTTTTAACACTAAATAAATCAAAGTCAGTCTAATTTGCATAATTTACGCACAAGAAAAAAACCTGTATTATATGTGATGTATCCCATGGTACTAAACATTTATACAAAACTTTATTCAAATCAGAACTTTCATACAGAAGTTCTGTACAAAAAACTGATTTTTGCATCATCGGTACAAAATGGCCGCTGGCAGCCATCTTGAATTTCGGACCACACCTAAAAACACTCATTCCCGTCCCAGTGTCATAACAAAGGTACACAAGAAGTTTCGTAAAGATCGGTTCATAAATACGACCTCTAGCTCGAGCCATAGCCAATTGTTGAGGTACGGACAGACGGACAGACGGACGACGGGCCATGACAATAGCTCAAATTTGACTTCGTCAAAGTTGAGCTAAAAATACAACGGTCTCATTGACTTATGATACTAGGTCACAATGCCAAATTTATCAAGGGCAATGCAAAGCATGAGCCACTGCCCCTGACCCTCAGACATGTTAAAGGAGTCTTAAAGGTAGTGTGGGACATAAAACTTTTCTATGGTGAAAGAAAGGAATAAGGGCCATAACTCTGGCAAAAATTATTGGACAAAACCCGTACCTTGTACATGTCTGGTCTATCTGCATTCCAAAGGAAATGCAAATCCGACCCATGCCATTGAAGTTGCAATGCAAAACGTTTGTACAGACAGTCAAAAGAAGGGAAAAAGGCCCATAACTCTGGGAAAAATTATTGGACGGAACCTGGTCCTTGTGCATATCCATTCCCCCCTGCAGGTCTATCAGCATAACAAAGGAGATCCAAATCTGACTGATGCCTTTGAAGTTACAATACAAAACATTTGTATGGACAGATGGGTGGATGGAGGGCTTCACTGGATAACCCTTAATCCTCCTTGGAGGTCAGGGGTATAATAAAACTGATGTATAAATGTGACATGAAGTCTAAACTGAAGAAAGCAAAGATGGCTGCCATGGCAGTCATTGCTGTCCCCAAAAGTGATGAAAATGTAATGTTCTCATCTATGCAAGTACCTGAATATGCATGTAAAATTTGGTGATGATTGGAAAAGAACTACGGGCTACAGCCTGTGCTGAACTTATTGAGGACTGTTCTGAAGAAATCCAAGATGGTTGCCCTGGCAGCCAGCATGTGTGGGAACCATTACCAAAATAGGATGTTCTCACCTTCCCATCACAGTAATTTATCCTGCGACAATATAAAACAAGAGGGATGTTACATCCCAAAGCTCACCTACATTCATGCTTGATAATGTCGTTTCAATGTAACATGCCTAATATTTAGTTAATATAAATCATTAATAACTAGGCATCAAATGATTAATGTGGTTTATGTGATGGCTTTGGAAAGTCTATATTTCTGCATTTATTATAGTTCAGTAACCCAAGTGTAGAATATTAATCGCCTGGAAAGACACATAGAAACACAACTCACCTAAACACAAAGTTTACAAAGTTTTACAACTTAAAATTTACTAAGTCCGAGAAAAACATGAAAATTTTGACTGAAAAAAAAGAAAATTTCCGTTAAATTTCTGCATACAGTCGGGTTAATACCTACAGTTGTTATTGAAATATGAAAATCAACAGTAATGAGAAGGTAAAGCAGCACAATCTGCACAAAAGCTGACTTTAACGCAAATTCTTACAACACCTAAACGCAAATTCTTACAAGTTTTGGCAGAAAATTGTAGGTGAAATTTGGAAAAAAGTCCTAGTATCAGGGTTAAATACTGTTCTGATAGTCCCCTACAACCTACATATGCAATATCAAAGGACTGAGCCCACTGATCTTTGAGAAATTAACCTTAACATTAAATCTTACAATATTGGACACGCCGGACACCGACACCGACGCCCGAGGTCATGATAATAACTCACCACTTCTTTCAGAAGTAGGTGAGCTAAAAATTTAAGCATAAATGCAAACTGTAGTCTGCGATAAAGAAATCCAAGATGGTGGCAACCAAAGCTACATATCAAATCTTAAAAAGGTAAGTTGGTGGGGGGGGGGGGGGGGGGTGTAGTAATAGAATTGTTTACAATTTATATGTCAAATCCAAGATAGCCACTGATGGTCATGTTTTTTAACAAAATACAGAAAAATTTGATAGCTCCAATCTAGACATCACACCAATGTTACATATGAAATCAGACAAAGATCGGCTGAGTGATGTGGTCTGTAGGGTGTGCTAATGTAATTGTTGACAATTTCTATGCCAAATCCAAGATGGCCCAGCCATGTTTTTCAACAAAATTAAAAAAAATTTGATAGCTCCCATTTAGACATTGCCCCAAAGCCACAGATAAAATTTGTAAAACAAAAAATGGGTGAGAGATGCAGTCTGAAGGGTGAGCTAAAGAAATTTTAGATTGACAGATGGATGGATGGATGGATGGATGGATGGATGGACGTACGTATGGACATATGGATGGATGACGGATTGCACCCCATGCCAATAGCTCATATTTGACATTGTCAAGTTGAGCAAAAAATAATAGTCAACATATGGTTTTTGTGGATTTGTAAATATGGGTATCAATGAAATATCTAACCTGTACAATTCTGATTATTATTCTCGAGTTTATGTCCTTGAAGACAAAAACATGATGCAGAACCAGTGTCATTAGTGCAGCCAACTTCACATGTCAGGTTAGCCATCTCACAAATATTCAGGTCTGAAAAAAAATATGTAAATACACAGTTTCTTTAAAGCTAGTATTTTTAAAATGATATAAAGGACCTCTAATCAGTTCCCATTTTCTATGGATTTTTGTGAATAGAGTTCGTTGAATTTGATTTTACAAGATTTATCACATATTCACCAAAAATTAGTTCATTATGGAAATATCATCCCAGTTCACATGACTTTGACTTCTGATGTCAAGTGTTTTTTAGACATGTGAACCATAACATGTCTAATAAACTCTTAACATGAGAAGTCATGTCAACTTGTAACACTGCAAACGAGTTAATTTATAGGAAGTAGAATTGATTTAAAATTCTCCATTTTTGTTTTGAAGTCATTTATTTTATCAATGTTTACTGTACATTGGAATGAGGAGTCATAATCTATGTTTCTGAAACAACTAGAACTATCACTGAAGGTGATTAATACCCCCGCTTTGGGTTTTTAGAGGAATGCACTTCTGATCATGTAGGCAAAGGCCATAAGGAAATGTATACATAAAGATCATTTTTTGTTGTTGAAATTTGTATTTGCATGTGGCCTTCCACAGAACAGCACTGAATACTTAAAGAGCCCACACATATATGGTTTACATTTGGAAAAACACATTTACAATGTGCAACATGTATTCAAAATCGGTTCATTAATGTAGGAGGAGTTGCACACACAAGAATCCCATTTGAAAACCCATAATAAATCCAAGTTAAAGGGAGATAACCTGGTTAAAATTGTCGCAGATCAAAAATTTGGGAATAAGCGTATGTTCACTTAGTTGTGATAATGTTTGAAAGGTTTCGTCAAAATTGATTGATAAATGTAGGAGAAGTTGCATGCACAAGAATTTCATGTAGAAACCCATAATAAATCTAAGTTAAAGGGAGATAACCTAGTTAAAATTGCCACAGCTCAAAAATTTTGGAATATGCGCATGTTTACTTAGTAGTGATGATGTCTGTAAATATTCGTCCAAATTGATTGATAAATGTAGGAGGAGTTGCGCACACAAGAATTTCATGCCGAAATCCATAGTAAATCAAAGTTCAAGAGAGATAACCTGGTTAAAATTGTCGCAGATCAAAAAGTTTGGAATATGCACATGTTCACTTAGTAGAGATGATGTTTGAAAGGTTTCATCAAAATCGGTTCATTAATGTAGGAGGAGTTGCGCACACAAGAATTTGTTCAGACGGAAAGACATAATAAATCTAAGTCAAAGGGAGATAACCTGGTTAAAATTGTCGCAGATCAAAAATCTTGGAATATGCGCATGTTCACTTAGTAGTGATGATGTCTGAAAAGTTTTGTCCAAATTGATTGATAAATGTAGGAGGAGTTGCACGCACAAGAATTTCATGTAGAAACCCATAATAAATCTAAGTTAAAGGGAGATAACCTAGTTAAAATTGCCACAGCTCAAAAATTTTGGAATATGCGCATGTTCACTTAGTAGTGATAATGTCTGTAAACTTTCGTCCAAATTGATTGATAAATGTAGGAGGAGTTGCGCACACAAGAATTTCATGCAGAAACCCATATTAAATCAAAGTTCAAGAGAGATAACCTAGTTAAAATTGTCGCAGATCAAAAAGTTTGGAATATGCACATGTTCACTTAGTAGAGATGATGTTTGAAAGGTTTCATCAAAATCGGTTCATTAATGTAGGAGGAGTTGCGCACACAAGAATTTGTTCGAACGGAAAGACATAATAAATCTAAGTCAAAGGGAGATAACCTGGTTAAAATTGTCGCAGATCAAAAATCTTGGAATATGCGCATGTTCACTTAGTAGTGATGATGTCTGAAAAGTTTTGTCCAAATTGATTGATAAATGTAGGAGGAGTTGCGCACACAAGAATTTCATGTAGAAACCCATATTAAATCAAAGTTCAAGAGAGATAACCTGGTTAAAATTGTCGCAGATTAAAAAGTTTGGAATATGCACATGTTCACTTAGTAGAGATGATGTTTGAAAGGTTTTATCAAAATCGGTTCATTAATGTAGGAGGAGTTGCGCACACAAGAATTTGTTCGGATGGAAAGACACAATAAATCTAAGTCAAAGGGAGAAAACCTGGTTAAAATTGTCGCAGATCAAAAATCTTGGAATATGCGCATGTTCACTTAGTAGTGATGATGTCTGAAAAGTTTTGTCCAAATTGATTGATAAATGTAGGAGGAGTTGCGCACACAAGAATTTCATGTCCGGAAAGACGTACGGACGGACGAACGGACGGACGGACGGACGGACGGACGTACAGGGCGATTCCTATATAGCCCCCACTTCTTCGAAGCGGGGGTATAAAAAAGTAAAAAAATAATTTGGTTAGCGATTTTTGTGAACAGTACTAGTTGGTTTTTGGTTATTAAAGGGTTAAATGGGGTAAAGGGTTAAATTACACATTATGTGATAAAAAGATCACAACCTCATCATGATTTGATTCAAAGTTTCTAGACCTGGTTCACTAAAATCGACCTGAACCCAGGAAAACCTCAGCACAGATTGATTTTAATGAACGATGTTCAGAAATTTCATATCAAATGATCACTCATTCGAGATTCTTTATTTATCAAGGCTCAAATCAAATTTAGTAGATGAGGCTTACATGAGGTTTATAAATTCCATATAAAGCCCCACAAAGTAGATCTCCTGTTTCTCAGGCCATTTTTTGTAAAATTGCATATGGACGGTGAAGTTTTATTTTAATTTTTATTTTTGTAATTATTTCTTTGCCATCAAAAGTTCATGTTCTTGGTTTGTTTTATGTTTTAGGCCTCATAATCTACAAAATAGCATGGATGGTGGTGTATTTCATCTCTTGAGTGCAAAAAGGCTTTGTATTGCAAAGCCTTGTAGCACTCAAGGAAAGATTTATCAATTTTATCAACTTGCATAAAATATCTGTAATAAACAAGTTATTTTTTTTATTTTTTTAAATTTGCATTGGTTATAAAAGAGCATGCAGCAGCCAAAAGGACCATGCAGGAGGGCCAGAAAAACCGATTTTTTACTTTTTTAGGCCTAAAACAGAACAAATTTTATATCCTTATTTTCACATGATTGCATAAACAACTTGAAAGCAATGTGCAAGGATCAAATTCAATGAAAAGAAAAAATATTTTGTTGTGATATTCTCAAATCACTCTGAGAACAACATCTGTGCATTCCATTTGCAGACTCCTGGGCTGAGTTAACAATGTATATTATTTGATCATTATCACGATTACATTTCACTAGTTTCAAAGTCACTTGATTCAACACAGGATTTGACATCCTCCATGATGTTTGGTTTAATTCAAACAACAATCCGTAATTTGCAGGGTCCTAAATCCACTTAGCACATTTTTACTATAACATGTTTAACAAAGGTTTTTGTACAATTTTTAAAGTAAAGATAACCATTATTCCCAACAATATACTCACCACCTTTTACACAGCTTGTGTTATTAGCAGTCAGATTATAACCATAGTAACAGCTGCAAGTATAAAATCCCTCTGTATCTGTACAAATATGCTGACATTCATGAGTTCCTTCTGCACACTCGTCAATGTCTAAAAAAAAAATTTTAGAATAAAGTTGAACAAGAACTAATGATCTTTGAATATTTAAACAGTATAACTAACTGAAAAGTTTTTATACATGCTGATGTCGAAAACAAGTTGTATACCTAGGCTGACACTTTGAGCACTTATACCCCTACAATGACTATTTATTTATTTAATCGTTGGTGTTTACGATCACATAATTCTGCAGAATGGCTAATCAAGTCCATAACATAGATATCAAGTCAATTCCAGCCACTCATTTAATATGAAAATACGTGACACGTAATGGTGCACACCCAGTATTGTTAATTTCAGTAAATATTGCAGGCCCTAAGCAAGATTTTTCAGGAAAGAAATGGTATATATCGCAGAAATAGCAGCAGTTATGTGAAATATAACAATTTGCCAGAACGTGTTGTACAGCGACATGCAATAAACACAGAACCACACATGTATGTTCATATGTTAATGTGGCGACAAATATGGCAATTGGGAAATTTTGAAAGATTGCGGAGGGATCAAAGTTGAGACAAGCTATAGTAAAACAAACCTTCATTTTTTAAACTGACAAAAGATCATAATTCACTGGCAAATTGGTTCATTAGAGTTTAACAACACTTTCAAAAACCAAGACTATATTATGAGCTGGATTGTACGTCAATTTCAATAACTAAGGTTATTATATCACATTGTTAGTTCCCAAGATCCTTCCCATCCTTCAATACCTAGACGAGCAAAAGAGTCGTACGTGAAGTCACTCGTCCAGGCAATTACTCATTTGTTTGATTCTGGTCGTTCGAGCAATCTGAGATGGTTAGCAAGCCTGTACTAGTGCTATTAATGGTACAAAGCTGCAAGAGTGGAAGAAGACTACAGGTTTTGGTGACTACTGTAAAAGATAATCATAGGGCAGACAATGGCAATATTGGGAAAATCAGTAATAGTGGTCCAGGAGATATGAAGATCATGGAGAGGTCAAGAACTGGGCAGATGCTATGAGCTAAATTATCATCAGGTATATATAGTACTACATCATCATGTCATAGGTACCCTCCTATACGATGAGCATTAAGAGTCGTAAAAGAAATCGCTCGTTCGATTTGCTCAATGGGATTTGAGTCATTCGAGCAATGACTTTTTCAGTAATTGCTCAAAAGCTTATTCGCTCGATAAGATTCGAGTCATTCGGATAATACCTATCCCTGCATGATTGTATTTTGGGTTTGAGGATCATAGAGGACTTCACTATACACAGGGAAGGCAAAAACTGAGATGTCCAAGACAAAATAGACTGTTGGGATAGGCAGAAATGGGGCCAGTAAAAGGAAATAGACGGATAAACCACAGAATATATCGGGATAGATAAAATACCGAGACTTTGGTGCACATTCGAAACAATAAAGTTACTCGTATACAAAGGAATGCGTCTATTGTTGGGCAAAAAGAAGAATTCTAGGAAACAACAGATAGAAACTTAATATTTAGTGGGAAATCCGCACTAGTAAAAGAACAGTTGGATTTATTTGGGTAATTTTACAAAGTATTCGAACAAATACAATTACTCATACCAAAAAACGCACCTTAAAGCACTGCATGCTACTCTTTTAAGTCCAAAATTGAGGAATCCATGCCAAATAAAGTTGTATTGATAGTTTAGAGGGTTTGTCTGGATGTTCGTGGTAATTCGATTTATTCTAGTTCACGTAAAATTTATCCACATGAGACCTCTCATCATTCATTCAGCTCTTCATGCTACTATTATAAGCCCTAGATGGGGGTTTGGTAGTTTGGGTAGTTTTGGATTATTTAGAGGGAGTGTCAGGTTGTTTGTTGTAATTAAATTTACTCCTATTCAATCGAACACACCCTCCGAACACACCCCTTTCCTATTAGAAGGTTTTGGGTCACATAGCAACCATGTGCTACCATATAAACCAAGATGGCGGTCTCAGATATACAAAATGGACGACATACACTCGTCTCCCCTCAACAAAACGTGCGGTGCATGCACACTAGGACTACGTATCACTATGGGGATGTTGTCACAAGATGACACTCACGTGGGCTACCATTGACAACCAAAAAATGAAGTAGCTGGGACATGTCACATGAGATACGGCCAATGTGGGTCGATCGTGTACATGATTTACTACTAACATCAAGCTGAGAGATACACGATTCGATCCCCAGCAGGGGTAACTGCGTTGTGTCATTAGGCAAGGCACTTAATCACGACTGCCCAAGTGGGGGCACAGTGGCGCAGCCATGGGGGCACATCCATCCGCCCCCCCCCCCCCAAAAAAAAAAAAAATTCCGATTGGATTTATTACGTTCAAGGTCACTGTGACCTTGACCTTCGACCTAGCGAGTCCAAGATAAATAGGGGTCTTCCACTTACCTAGGCCAACCTACCTATGAAGTTTCGAGAATGTGGGTTCAAGTGTAGTCAAGTTATCATCCAGAAACCAATTGTTTACAATTTACTATGTTGAAGGTCACTGTGACCTTGACCTTTCACCTAGCGAGTCCGAAATAAATACGGTTCTTCCTCTCACCGATGCCAACCTTCCTATGAAGTTTCATGAATGTGAGTTTAATCATAGACAAGTTATCATTCGGAAACCAATTGTTTACAATTTACTATGTTCATAGTCACTGTGACCTTGACCTTTGACCAAGCAAGTCCAAAATAAATAGGGTTCTTCAACTCAGCGATGCCAACCTACCTATGGAGCTTCATGAATGTGGTCGAACCATTATCAAGTATTCATCCGGAAACCAATTGTTTACGCCCGCCCGCCATTCACCAAACTATATGTCGAGCCTGACTTCATCACAACTTGATTAAACAAGAGGGCCCAAGGGGCCTTAATTGCTCACCTGCCAACGTGGTTCAAAGAAGTATTTGGGGCCACATGCAGTTGAACATGGTTCATCAACACTACAAAGGAATGAAGGCATGAAAGGCAAATTTTATGGAAAAACACTAAGGAAACGACTTGAACAAACCTGAACCTATCATGCTCCCCATGCCACCCCCACCCTGCCCGTAGAGAGCCCAAATAATAAGCCAGGGACACAAATTTAACAAACTTGAACCTGATCCCCCTTGAGATGAAGGAGGTTTTTAAAGAAATGTCCTCACATTGCATTAAGTTAATCTTTGGGCACCAATAGAGAGCCCAAATACTAACTGAGGCACTCGATTTGTACAAACTTGAATCTGACCCTCTTAGAGATGTTGTATACCAAATAAGGAAACATCTTTCAAATATGAAAGATTTTTAAAGAAATTTCCGCATATTTCACTAAGTTAAAATTCGGGCTCCTACTGGGAGCCAGATTATTAACCCATGGACTCGATTTGAACAAACTTGAATCTGACTGACACCCACCCCCCCACCCCCCCCCCCCCCCACCCCTACAGATGTTATATACCAAATCAAAAGATTCTAAATGATGGTTCTGGAGTAGAAGATTTAAAAAAAAAGTATGGGTGCTATCAGAGTAATGTCCCTTGTGGTGCCCCTTGTGAGCGCGGCAAGGTTATTTGTAGAAATTTGAATTGCCATATAAGGAACATTCACACCAAATTTGGTTCAATTTGGTCCAGTAGTTTGGGAGGAGAAGTCGATAATGTAAAGTTCACGATGGACGACGACGGACGACAAGTGATAAGTTAAGCTCCCTTCGGTGAGCTAAAATTCATCCATATGCTCCCCCCCCCCCCCCACCACCCTCCAATTTGACCCATGTAGGGAACATAATTGATGAATCTCTCAGGGCGATAGGAAAACAAAGGAATCATTAACAAAAGTAAGACGTTAATATTATTTGATACGCAATTACTGCCAGTTTAAAAAGCATATTTGTCTTTATTTTGTGTGATATCATTAGGCATACTTATTTAATTCTATTCAATTAGTTTCCTATTTTTAGTGGAATTTTTCAACAACAAAAAATTGACTATGGTATGGCGAGGGCCGGTCGCCGGGCAGGCGGCCTTTTTTGCTAAAAAACTTAGTTATTTCTGGACAGGTTTTGATATTTGGTATGTAGCTTGATATGCGCGTGCAACACACGATGACGCAAAATAGGGCGTGTGAGCGCTTTTTCTCAAGAGTTATGACCCTTTGTTAAAATCTGCTAATTTTGAGCTTGGTAGCGCGATACTTCAACAAACGTCAACCGATTTGACAGATATTTGGCACATGGGTTTCAAGGAACAATGTCTTGGTCGAGTTCGAAAATCTATGCGGACCATTTCATAGAGTTGTTGTGTTGACGTTTGTTTCGTGATTGATCATAATACAATGATTCATAAGGATTATTATTGTCCTCACACAAGGTGAAGGGGAAATAAATTTGAAAAGAGTTTCAATGTGGCCTAATTATTGATGCTATTCACACGTCCACATATCCTTAAATAAACTGGTTTTGCATCTATTGCGCCCCCCCACCCCCCTCCCATCTCCACCCCACGTAGCACATGATGTCAAATTTCCTTCCACAAACTGATGTGGTAAAAAATACCTCGATGAATGTGCCCCCCCCCCCCCCCCCCCCCCATACTCCTTTTCATCAACAAACTATGATATAATTCGTAAATTAATTGATGTTGACACAAAACAAACATCTTGCGACAAAACTATCACAAATGGGAAATTTATACTTTAACTTTAACTTTACTTTATTACGCTCAAACCATATTATGGTACATGAGGTACAGCAAATAAAATATCATCAGACAATTAGAATGAGGACAATGGAGCAGGTAAAGTGTAGAGGGGCACAATGTAAATAAAGGGGTGTCCCTATAATAATGGTATTGTTGGTAGGTGAATTATAGTGAGGTGGGTATGGGGTGCGGTCAGAGTTTTATAAACCTATATTCCGTGAACCTGGTGTAGCAATTCGTCCCAT